>VALG01008981.1:4443-33044 GCA_009835305.1 Ipomoea purpurea | reverse complement strand
ACTTGATGGCTAAGAGGCTATCCGTTCAGATCGAGCATATATACGACGTTAATTAGCGCTTCATGGGAGGCACCCATGTTAATCTTTTTATTACTTTACCTATATTTATGCTTTCTAGTCTTATTTTAGTTTTATTATTTTCTAGTTCGTGATTATTTATTGCTTTTAGTTTCTCTTTTCTCTTGTTCTTCTTTTCTTGCATCAGGGACGATGCAAAGTTTTAAGTTGGGGGAGGAGTCATTAATTTTGGGATATTTTTGGGGATATTTCTAAAAATTTTAAATTTTTGCTTTTGCTTGGTGACTCATATGCTATTTTTGGTGAATAAGTTACTTGTCTTAGCATGCTGTTACAATTACTCTCTCTTGTTGGTTTGTGGTTTGTTTTAGTGGTGCTTGCTGCATCTCAATTTGTGATGGATGATTTGAGGTGTAACACATATTTGATCTATTCCCTTGCCAATAGCTTTGTTAACCACTTAATAATTGGATTAATTCTTGATCTTGTGTTTGCATTGCTAGTGAAGGCTTATGTGAGATTCCGGTCATGGGTGTTTGGCTAGAACTTGCCTCATTACTCCCTAAGTGATGTCTAAGTTTTGCATGTTTTGAATGATTTAGGCCATTTTTTGTTTAGCCATAACCTTTAAACCTGTCCCTATATTATTTTTTATCCTTCGTGTCCCATTGTGCCTTTTGTTTGTTCAAATAAGTGCTAAGCACTTATCCCCTCTTTGTGATTGTTTTTCTTTGATTTACCCCATTATTATAACCATTAGCCCTTGGCCAAATATTTCCCTTCCACCCTTGAGAGAATGAAACTTTTATCTTTATCTTTTCTATAAGAAGAGTTTTTATGGAGTTGTGCTACGGAAAAAAAAAAAAACAGCTAGTGTTACAAATGTTCAAGTGTGAGGTCATGAAAGTTTGGATTAAAATTATCTTGCTATATCCAAAAGAAGTCCAAAGACAAAGAAAGAAAAAAAAAAGAAAAAAAAAAGAGATTGAAAGTTTTTGAGTTTGGATCCCCACTTTACCAAAGAGTTGCTAAGTTCTTAAAACAAATTTGCTTCTTGGAATTATGATTATCTCATCTCTTCCAATTTTTGAAAAGTTTAGATAAATTGTGACATTCTCTCTTTTTGATTAATTTTTCCATACCACTTCTTTGTTAGCCATCACCCGTAGCCCAATTACAAGCTTAATAAAGTCCTATTTGATCTTAGCATGCATTCTTAAATTTGATCTAGGGGAGTATGAAGGGCAAGCCTATGGGATCTCATTCATGAATCGTGTCTTGCATAATCTCAACTGAGTATTTGTACACACTTGATCCTCACACACTTTAAATTCTTGGTGGTGGTTATTGGTTTGAAAATGGTCTCTTATGTGCCAAACTAATTTGATTCTTGAAGCTTGTTGTTTTGTAGCAAGTGGGTTGGTGGTTTGAAAGGTTGTGCAAGAGAGAGCATGAGTAATTTGTATGTTTTGACTTGTGATTTTATTCCTTAGTTTTGCTTGAGGACAAGCAAAAGCGGAGGGGTGATGTTATCACATCTGTGCTTGTTTTTATAGTTATTTTGAATCATCTCAGTAATTAAGTTCATTAATTTTGCTTATTTAATACATGTTTTCCTTGCTATTATCATTTAATTATGGTTCACACTTGTTTTGAATGTTTTACGGTGTTTGTTAGTGTTTTTGAAACATTGTAGGTCAAAGTTATGAGCAAGGAAAGTCCTAGGACAAAATTGGAGTCAAAAGTGAATCAAAAGACCGAAGAGTTGTAATTCCCGTTGAATTCGGCGACAGCTTAGTATTTTGATCATATCTCATGCTAGGAATGTCTGATTCAGGTGATTCTTGCGCCATTGGAAAGAAGACTCGAAGGGCTACAACCTACGACTCAGCAGAAAACTCCACGCGTCGAGTCCCAGGCTCGACGCGTCGAAAATTTCCAGTGACATTTCATCTCGCACAGATTGGCGACAGTTTAGTATTTTGATCATATCTCTTGCTAGGAATGTCCGATTGAGGTGATTCTTGCGCCATTGGAAAGAAGACTCGATGGGCTACAACTCTTATAAATACATCAAAGTCTAAATAATAAGAGAAAAGGGTCAAAATAAGCTTGCAAATCGTACTTATTGCACTGGGCGCGATTTTAGAAACTTCCTAATTTAAAGTGGCATTCTCCAAAGCTAAAGAAAGGATAGTAATTTCCTAATCATATGATGACAGAAATATCAAATGATTAAAGACGGAAATTTCTTTATTTAAATATAGGAATTAGAATTTGAGTCCAATTTTGTACAAGATTCCTATTTCATCTCAACTTTGTGTCCACTATAAAATCCCACCTTCCTCAACCCTAAGGGAATAAGTTTTAGTTTAGAGTAAATAATTAGAATAGACAATTGTATAGTCCAGAATTCAGAATTCACAGATTCTTGGAGACAAGAAGGAGAGAAATCAAGAGCCACAAGTTGTCTTGGAAAGCAAGAAGAAGACTAGGGAGATTTGGGAAAATCGTCTGGTTAATTCTTGTACTCTTTTGATGATTTGTAATTCTTTATTTATATTTGCTATGTATAATTTAGTCATGCTTGGCTAAATTCTTTAGAGATTCTTGGGTAAAAGTGTTTATGAACCTATGTGCCTGAGCTCTCAGTTTCTTTAATATATTATTATTTTGGTTTAATACTTGTGTTGCAATAATCGTGATAATATTGTTTGATGCTTGTAAATAATGGCCATAGTTACTAGCTTCATAGTCATGTTTGTGTCACCAATGGGAGTTGGGGCATAAATTAGGGTACACACAATTGCACCTAATGGTTGGACCTTGGGAAAGGGGAACTTATTATGGAATTTATTCTAGATTGTTGTCAATCGGAGATGGTAGTAATTAGGAATAATTGAATGCTGATCTTCGATCTTATTGGGTGTTTAAGCCACGGGAGTGGAAATTCACTAGGAATAGAGATTACGGGAGTAATTCGATTCCACTTTGCATTCCCACACAAATCTTAATTCCAAACTAAATATTGCAAACGATAATTGACACTAGGTGATTAAATACTTGAATCCCATGAATCTCAACTTCTCTCTAATTGTTTTCAAAATCCTGAACCTCTGTTTTATTTTATTATTTTATGCCAATCAATCATCTAAGTAATTGATAGGATTAGCTCTAATGAAATAAGTTAGTAACTAGTGCTTGATACAACCACTTCCCTGTGGATCGATAACTCGTACTCCGAGAATTATTTGTTTGCAAATATACTACGCATCAAAACCACACAAAGCTTAAGCTAGAACCTCAGAGAAAGGATGAAAGTTAGAAGGGAAATGGAAGGCTAGGATTGAATGGAGAAGAATGATGAAAACTTACTGTGTTGCCTCTTGATTTGCAGAGCTTAAATGTGGGAAGCGAAGAGAGGAATCAAGAGGCAAATGTCTAAGAAGAGTATTTATTTATAGAGGCACAAAACCCTAGGATGATCCCTTATGGATTTGTGGAGGGAAAGGGTGTAAAAGTTTAAGCTAGAAAGTACATCAGACAAAGGTTTTTGGACGGCTTGTGGTCCACCATGCTTCATGAACCAAGGGCTAGAATTGAAATTTAAAATAGTGGGGTTCAAATGGAATTTTCCAAAAAATATTTTCTAGATAAACACTTAATTTAGGCTTCTCAGATTTCATCCGGTTTCACTCAAATAGGTTTCTATTTTCAAAAACTTGGTACACAAAGTACCCAAAAATTTAGGATTTTGGAATTAAATCAAGTCTTGGTGTTGAATTTAATTTAAAAGTGGCTCAAAATAATTTATTCAACACCGATTCTATCGCAAAAATTTATGTAGTGAAAAATGGCTATTTTGATTCTCTTTAAAACGGGATTTATAAAATTAAAATTTGGGTTGTCACAAGAATGCCTATGACCGTGCCAACCGAAGGCAGTGTACACTACATTTTTTGCACGGATAGTGGGACACTAACACGGCCGTTCCTACCACGCTTTATTCGTATTTAAGCCCGTTTCCACTCATTTTTACATGGTTCCGACCCTAGATGAACCCTAGTTGGTTTCTTTCACTTCCTTTCATATTTTTAGATTTAGGTTCTATAACAGTTTGGAAGTTTGTAATCTTGGATTTAAAGCTTGGATTTCAAGATTGTTCTCTCATTTTCAATACATAAGTTCTCCTTCTTTTTATCTCTTTTCATTTGCAAGATTTATGTTTATTACTTCTGCTTAGTGTTCTTTATGTTATTTAACCATGAGTAGTTAGTTTTTAGACTTGAGTTAGGGTTGTATTATCTATCTTGATGTTAAATTTGTGATTATTGCAAAAAGGAGAAGAATTCTAACCTAGGGTTCATGTAATCATGTGTTTGTGAAGGTTTTGTGTTTATATCTTGTTAATGTTTGATGTACAAATTCATGGATCAATGACTAAAATGTGTAGTCAAAACCATGTATTTCTCAAAATGTGGTTTGAATTTTTAAAAAAAAAAAAAAATATGAAAAATTATACTGTCACTTGCGTTTTAGGCTGTGTCCCAGCCGTCAATGTCAACTTTTTTTTTCCCAATTTTTCTTAAAACGCAAGACCGACATGGGGTTTAGGTATCGTATACCTAAAACACATTTCCCAAATACATTTTAAATTTTTAGGTATACCTATGCTATACACTACCATGATGCAAAACGCATATGCCAGTTGCGGTTTACGTATAATACGTAAAACGCAATTGCCAGAGTTTATGGTTTTTGTACGCCACCGGCCTCCTGCGACCGTATACCACAAAACGCAGTTCACCGCCGTCACAATCTTGTGCTTCGCTGTACGTTTCAGCGAATCCAATACCCTTATCACTTCATCCATGTTCCGCCCGGTTTATGTTTCAGCGAATTACGTCACCCTCTTGCCGCAAGTTTCAGGGAACTCCAAGTTGGGGTGATTCTTGATTCAGATGCATTGATAGGAAGAATAGGGAGAAGGTTCCTCTCAATTGCACGTTCTGATTTCTACTCAGTTCATTCCAACTACTCAACCAGGCTGGTTCTCCATTTTAGAGACTCAAAGGACCAAACTCTCACCGCCGCATCTTCTGGTACCAGTTGTTTCCATGTCTCCTTGTTCTGCAAACTGTCCAAATCTTCTACGCATGTTTATATGAATATACTTGTGAATTAAAACTCTTGTAAATCCCATGATCCACATGTATCTGAAATGATTGATTTTGATTAAATAGCTTATATGTATGTTCCAAAAGATGCCGACTATGCAGATACTCCTATCTGTTTCATTTTTATAAGTATTTATTTATTGTATATATATTAGGTTAGTGACCACTATCATCATGGTTTGTTTTTTTTCTTTTTTTGGGCATATGAAAACAGGTCTGGACTTGCTGAAAGATGCAAAGGTTGATGCAATAATTGGACCTCAAAAATCAGCACAAGGAAACTTTGTGACGGATCTTGGAGGCATAGAAAAAGTGCCACTAATCTCTTTCTCAGCAACCAGTCCTTCCCTTCGCCCTGGCTCCCCTTACTTTGTTCAAACAGGCCTAAGCGATGATGCTCAGGTGGGTGCAATTGCAGCCATAGTGGAATCCTTCAAGTGGAGACAGGTTGTTCTTACATTTGAGGACTCTGAGTTTGCTATGGCATTATTCCTTATTTGTACGCCACCGGCCTCCGGCGACCGTATACCACAAAACTCAGTTCACCGGCATCGCAATCTTGTGCTTCGCCACAAGTTTCATTGAATCCAACACCCTTATCACTTCATGAATTAAGCAAGGGCATTAAAACATAATTCAGTGTTGTTAATCTTCAATATTTAGGATTGACGTACAAAAATCATAAACGCATCTGGCAATTGCGTCTTACGTATTATACGTAAAACCCAACTGGTAAATGCGTTTTGCAGCATGGTATTGTATAGCATACGCATACCTAGGTATACTATACCTAAACCGCATGTCAGTTTTGCGTTTTAAGAAAATTCCAAAAAAAAAAAAAAAAGTTGACGTTGACGGCTGGGAAACAGCCTAAAACGCAGGTGGCAGTATAGGCTTTCATATTTTTGTCAAAAAAAAAAGTCAAAGCACATTTTGGGAAATACATGGTTTTGACTACATATTTTAGTCATTGATCCCAAATTCATTGCCATGTATTTGGAGAAGGAGAAAAGACTAGAATGTGTAGCAAAGCTTTCGAATTTCTCAAAATGTGTGCTGACTTTTTTTATTACAGAAATATGCAAAACTCTATTGCGAGTTGCGTTTTTGAGTGTATAGTTTCCGTATTTTTTTTTCTTTAAATACGTAAAACGCAACTGGTAGTTGCGTTTTCCGTATTGAATACGTAAAACGCATCTCCCAGTTGCGTTTTCAGAATACGTATCGAATACGTTTAAACGCAATTAGGAGTTGCGTTTTATGTATTTACTGGTACAATACGTAAAACGCAAGACCGTATTGCGTTTTGTTTACCGCCGGACGTCGCCGGAAAGTTGTACAAAAACGCAAGAAAGAATTGCGTTTTCTGTAATTTACGTAAAACACTTTTATCACTTGCGTTTTACAGGTGCTTGCCGGTTTCCGTACACCGTTCAATCGGTGAGGTTTTTAATGGGGGTTATTATCTAGTAGTGTTCATCGTTTTGAGTATGTATACTAAAAAAGACAAATATTAATCGAATGTGGTGTTGTGTAGTTGGTTAAGCGTGGTGATTACGAAAGCTTCTTTGGTTAATTGGCCTGGTTTTAAAACCAAGTTTGAGCAGAAGTCGATTTTTAGTATGTATTAAGTGGGTTTATGTAAAATATTTTAGACAAATGTGAACTAAATGATGTGTTGCCTAGTTGGTTTAGCGTGTGTATTTGAATGTTTCTTATAGCATTTGCCTTGGGTTGAAACTTGTGGCAAGCTATTTGGTTTGTGTTTTTATAGTTGGTGCGACGATTTATTATTAATATTTTTGAGAAATTTGTAAAGAGTGATTGGTTGTCCAGATGGTTTACAATGTATAAAAATGGGTGTTAAATGCCGCTTAGCCTTTGTTCGAAACCAACCAAAGCATTGTTTGTAATAAATATTGTTATGAAAGTGTAGAGTACGTTTTGATTTAAAAATTTAGAGCTATGTTAACAATTGGTCACCTCACTGAGGCGTTGTGTTTAATGGCATGCGTACTTGCATGCCATTGTTAGTCCACGCCTAGACTGCCGTGTTGACTGACACGGCAGTCTAGGCCGTCTAAGGGCTGCGTCAGTCGATGTGACCAGACGCTGCGTAGCGCGCTGGTTTTAATGTTTTATTTTTTTTTCCAATTGTATGCATTAATTTTGACTACATACATCGAATGAAAATTATGATTTTTTTTATTTGAAGATATTGCATACCAACCGTCTTTAGCGATTAACTTTGGCCAACATCAAAATTAATAAATTTCATTACACAAAATACAAATCAACACCAACGTAATTCCAAAAATCAAAAGCACAGACATAAATGAGATTCGAACCCGAGACAACCACATATCCAAATGCATGTTAACCCAACTAACCTAACACATCTTTAATTTTCGTTTGCCCAATTTTTTTAACTTACATCATACCAACTTAATTCCAAAAATCAAAAGTCAATATATATACAGGATTTGAACCCCAGTAAACCACACATTCAACCGCATGCTTAACCAACTACACTACAAATCTTTCATTCAAAATATCGCATTTATTAATACTTATACTATTAATCGAAAAAACATTAAAATACAAATGTACATAAAGTTAGTAGGATTCAAACCCTAACAAACATCAACAGTTCAACTAAGGTTCTACCAACTACGCTAACCCACCTATTGTTATCAATTGCTCCGTTTTTAATACTAATTACTCAAATCGTAAAAATACAATTACGTCAACAATACACAACGCAACTCCCAAATGCGTTTTAAGTCGGTTAGTCGGTCGGAAAGTCGCCCGCCGGAAAAAATTTACATTTCAAAAACGCATTTCCAACTCGCGTTTTAACTATTACAACCAAAAATGCAATTGAGAATTGCGTTTTGTGGTTCTCGCCGGCAAGCCGGCACGCCTGTACAAAAAATGGACAAAAACGCAACTCCGTTTTACGTATAATACGTAAAACGCAAACGGAAGTTGCGTTTTAGCGAATACAGTATGAGCTGTAAAACGCAAGAGGCACTTGCGTTTTACGTATCGTATTCGTAAAACGCAACTGCCTCTTGCGTTTTACAGAAATACAAAAAAAAAATATGAAATACTCCAAAAACGCAACTCCCAAAGGAGTTTTGCATATTATTGTCAAAAAAAAAAAAAAAATTCGACACATTTTGAGAATTTCTCCTCTTTGACCACACATTCTAGTCTTTTTTCCTTTGGAGAATTCTGGGCTACAATGACAATTGGGTCATGGATTTGAGTCACTCTTTGCATAAATATGATTTGGCTCATACAAATCTCGAAAGAGCTCTCAGTGTGTTGGCTAGAGTGTTTCTCTCTCTAGAGAGAAGTCGACTTCTCTCTAGAGTGCCAATGCCACGATGAATGTTCTTTCGTCCTTCCCCAGTTCGTGAACAAAGAATTTCTCAATTCATTTGGGTTATTTCTTTTGTTTCCGTACTGGAAGGTTTAATGTTTTTTGTTATTTTGTTTTTTAGTAAAATCTAAAAGCTTTGTCCCAGATTGTGATTTGAAGATTGCACTATTACTGTTCATAGCTTTGGCGTTTGGGAAAGAGACAAGGATTTCCGGTGGCGTCTTTGGTCCATCATCGGTGAGACAAAGACAATGATTTCCGGCGGTTTGAGTTGTCCGTTTCCCTTTGGACTCTTTGTTAACGTCAAAATCCCTTGGATTTAGCGATAGCGACAAAGTCCTCCGTTGAGGTACGGTCACGATTTTGCAATACGGCTTCTCCGATGTATCTGCTCTTCGATTTCCGATTACGAGGCCGGCGAGTCACTCTCCGATGGCTTCATCTTTCTTGGTTTTTGCCTTCCCGGTGGTTTGCGACAGTGATGGTTACCCCAGCCCGATGGCGCTTCAGGCGGTGACTGCTACAAATGGTGGTCTAAGTCCAGGCGTCCTGCTACGATTTACCGTGGTTAAAGGGAAACCTCGCTGACGTATTTCCGGCGGCAAATTACTGTTCCGATGATTTCCATGGCCTAAGGCGACCGGAGGTGTGCGATTTCCTCTCGGAGGAGACCTGGTACGTTTCTGGTTTTACTTTGTCCGGTGAATGGAATTCTTTCCGGTTTGTTCGTCTCTGTTATTTGAACCCCTGTATGTGGATGGTGTTTCCCTGAAATGGAGCCCGGAGTATGGACTGCATTGGAGATGTGTGGGTGTTCCCAGTTTCCGATGGTCCTCGTTTTTTCCGGCCATGTTGGGGTGGTTTCCGTCTGTGTTAGGATGATTGCAATGGTGGTGAGCAAAGCTCCGGTTTGTTCTGTTTATTATTCATCTTTTTTTGTGGATTCGTCTAATCTGAATTGGCGCTGGAGTTGGAGTGCGTTGGAGATGGATTAGGGTACTCTCAAGTTCATCTGTCCGGCGTCCTTGATTTTTCCGGTCAGTTTGGGTGGATTCCGTTCATGAATGGGTGATTCCGGCAAGGAGGTTCTATGGCCATGGAAGTTTTCTGGTAGTTTGTCGTTCGCCGATGGAAGTCCGTGGGGTGGTGGTTGTTCTCCGATGGTTGACCGGCGCTGGCCTCGGCATGGTAAGGGCGATGATTATGGGATTTTGCGTGATTCATGGATCATATTTTTATGGTGATGATTTGATTATTTCCATATTTTATCTGCAAACCGCGTTTGGAGGAGATACTTTGCCGGACGTGCATGGATTTTAGTTAATGAGACCGGGTCGACCCGCCGTAATGGTGGGTGGACCCGTTCCTAGCACGAATTGGCCTTACATATTTTCTGTTACAAGGTTCTAAGCAATGTGGACTTCGTTGCTTGATGGTATGAGAGGTTGAGTACATTCGCGATATGTCGTGGGTTCGAGCCTCTCTTACAACGGTGGATTATATATAATTCTCCTTACCTTTTGTGGACGCTTTTGCTGGTGCACCTTCATTCTTGACTAATTTAGAGTGCTTTTGGTCTCAATTGCGAATGTGGTGCATTGGAAGAGGGCGTGTGCTTTAGGGACTCCAGCCAGGGTTCGAATTTGCGTGCAGTGATGATTGTGGATTTTTAATTTTTATGTGAAGCTCACCACCGTTGACATATATGGTTAATAATATCTTAAGACAGAATGGATTTCAAAGATTCAAGCTAGCATGGCGGGAAGACATCCCAAACTAGTTGGCGTGAGGCCCGGGTTCGAGTCTCCATGGAGTTTTGTTTGTACATTCAGATCTAAGGTGGACCATTGTGCACGGGACTTGCATTTGTAGTGCACTTCAGATTTATTGTTTTTTTTTTTTTCAGTTTTAATGTCTTATTTTATATGATTTAGTTAGAAGTGTGTTTGTTTGTCTTTTAGTTTTCTGTTATGTGTAATAATCAAGGGGTATGCCCCGGTGTCACATGTTTTGATTTTGATTTATATTTAACATCTCCGATTTATGATTTGGCTGCATAGCAAAAATAGGGGGGAATTGGGCTAATTAGAGTTTTGTGTGCTTGATGAACTTAGAATTGATACACATGAGAGTGAGACAATTTCTTTTGTTCTAATCTTTGTTATTTGCTCATAGAAGTGGCTTTTAGACTAGGATAACCTCATGAAATCCCGCTTGATTCCTTGGTTATTTGTTCTCCCTAATCCCGTAGGTCGTTGAAGCATATATAAGCATGTATTTTTGGTATTTTGTTTAGTTACCTTAGCCTTACAACTTGTTACGAATTGCTTAGATTCTTGTGTATTTCCTAGTGCTAGTGCCTAGTTACTTATGATTATATACTACGTGTCATAACCCAATCCCCTGAGTACGATTTCCCCGTACACTTCACTTTCACTATTTTTGCTACACCAAAAATTGGTGCGTTGCCGGGGGATTCGCAATTTGGTGGTTTTATGTGATTACTTGTTTTTGCTAAAGCGTTAGAGTTTAGGGAATCTTAGGAACTAAGCTTTTTATTTTTTTTTATTAATACATGTCTCACAAGGATACTTACAATGGTCTCAATCCATTAGTCCCTGTAAATCAATGCCACCATCACAATACATTACGCATGATGCTTAATTTGAAGATCCTTACCCCACCACAACCTACAAAGACTGACCCCTTGTTATTCCAACCTCCATACTAAATAATCATATCTCAGACAATACCAAAGATCCGCTGGTATGTTTCATATGAGCGTTGGAAATAAAATCTCCTTTGCAGCCAGCTTCTCTCAGCCCTCCATTAAAGGCAGTAATCTCCTTGAGGAGATGAGTAGTTGTCTTGATCAGATTGTTCCATTTTATTATGTTTCTTCATTTTTATGTACGCTTCCTTATGCTCTTTCCTTTAGCCTATATAGTTGTTGTAATATGATGTTCCAAGTAAGTTGTAAGAAATAGAAAAGTATTTGCAGTTCTTCATGTCTTCAACTCTGGTAATCAGAGCGCACCTTTTTGGGGCCCTGAAAATTACTCCAATTTCCTACTAATGAACATTGTTCAGCTTGTCCATTCTCCTTCAAAAAAATTTTGTTTTGTAGCTTCTTTTGACGATCTGGTGGCAGCAAACTCTAAAGAAAACTCTAGTGACCTTTGGAATCTTTTCAACCATAAGAAACGCTCCCAACAACGTGCCGCTACGCGAACTCGTCTACCTTCCGACCGTCATGCGTTGGCGGGCGTGACTCCCATCTCTAGCGAATTTTTCTGGGCAAAAATTTCCAGTTCGTCTTATCTCCTTGGCTGCGACCCTACCCTGATTTTTTCAGCATTTTTTCTTATCACTATGGAAGGATGAAGAAATTAATTAACGTGTCTAGAAATACTCTTTTCCCTGGTAGAGTGAATAGGCGGGATAATACCACTTTCTCTTTAGGTCACTCCGATGTTTGGGGACCAATGTCTTGTTCCAACCCACCTTGTGAGTTCTCATATTTTGTTGCTTCATTGATGATTTTTCTCGATGTAGTTGGGTCTTCCTAATGAAAATCGTTTTGAACTTTTTGATGTGTTCCAAAAATTCTATAATGAAATCAAGAAATCAATTTGGAGTTTCTCTCAAAGTCCTTCGCAGTGATAATGCCAAAAATATTTTTCAGACTCTTTCACTTCATTTTTTCCTCACATGGAATACTCCATGAATCTTCATGTGCTAGAACTCCTCAACAAAATGGTGTTGCTGAACGGAAAATCGTCATCTTGTTGAAACAGCCACACTTTGCTCATTCATCACAAGGTTCCTAAGAAATTTTGGGGGGATGCTATACTTCATTCTTGTATCTCATAAATCGAATGCCTTCATCTGTATTACAAGGGAAAATTCCTCTTAATCTTTTTACTCCCACAGGAACCTCTCTACAAGCTTCCATTACGGGTTTTTGGGTGTACCTGCTTCGTCCATGATTCCTCACCAGGACGAGACAAACTTGATGCCAAGGCAATAAAGTGTGTGTTCATTGGGTACTCTCACCTCCAGAAAGGTTTTAGGTGTTATTGTCCTAAAACACACGTTTCTAATCTCCTTTGATGTCACATTCTTTGAAACTACCCCCTTTTTTTCCTTTCCACTTCAGTTGAAATCTGACTTCTTAGGAAAACACTTAAATCAACAAAAATTCTCCTGTCCCTAATTTCACAGAGCCTGTGTCTCCCCGATGTTCCTGAAAGAACTACACCAATGCCAACCACTCAAGAAAGACATAGTTCACCTTTTTATAGCACCTACCAACGACGCAATCGTCAAGGTTCCAAGGGGATGAATGTTTAGTTGATTCATGTCCCACACCAGCGTTGCCACTGACACGGTCCAAAATACCACAACAAGCTCTCCCATTGCCAGTCGAGTAGGTAAGCGATCCACTCGAAATCCATATCCTATTTATTACTTCCTTACACAAAATGATTGTCTCCGTCATATTGTGCTTCATACCAGTTTATCTACTGTGTCTATTCCCAAAAGTGTCAAAGAAGCATTAACTCATCCAGGATGGAAACAAGCAATGATTGATGAAATGGAAGCACTCACTCATCCGGAACTGGGAGTTAGTTCCTTTGCCTCCGGGAAAAACTGTGGTTGGGTGTAGATGGGTATAATGAAGGTTGGCCCAGATGGACAAGTTGATAGGCTTAAAGCCAGACTAGTGGCTAAAGGGTACACACAAGTTTTCGGCATTGACTACTACCTTTTCACCGGTTGCTAAGATCACATCCATTCGTCTCTTCTCTCCAATGGCAGCCAATCGTCATTGGACCTTGTATCAGTTTGATATAAAAAATGCCTTCTTACATGGGGACTTGAAAGAAGAAGTATATATGGAGCAGCCCCCTGGCTTTTCAGCTAGGACTAGAACTAATCTTGTTTGTCGCTCAAAAACGCTCTCGTCTATAGACTAAAGCAATCTCCCACATTTGCCTGGTTGGAAGATTTATGAATGTGTCACAACCATATTTTGGACATGGATCCGATGTCAATTCATCCCCGACAGGGGGGGCCTTTATCCGATCCAAGTAGATATGAAGATTAGTTGGCAAGCTATTATATTTTGACTATCACTCGTCCAGATATTTCCTTTTGTGTGAGTGTTGTTAGCCAGTTTCTACAAGAACCATGTCAAAGTCATTGGGAACAGCTATCAGAATTTTAAAATATGTGAAAAGATCTCCAGGTACAGGTTTACTCTACAAAGATCACGGACATACAGAAATTGTTGGTTACATAGATGATTGGCAGGATCTCCTTGGGATAGGAGATCAACATCTGGATACTGTATTCTATTTGGAGGTAATCTGATTTCTTGGAAAAGCAGAAACAAGATGTGGTTGCACGATCAAGCGGCATAAGAAGATAGCGGCAATGGATAGGGAGTTGTGAATATTTGGGTGAAGCAATCACAATCAATTTTTGCAAGCTCGGCCCTATGAATTATTTGTGATAATTAGGCTGGTTTACACATTGAACTCCAATCTTCTACATGAAAGGATCAAACATATTGAGGTTGATTACCACTTTAACGGAGAGAAGGTTGCATCCGAAGACATTTTCACCATCACCACATTTGTTGGGTCAAATGATCAACTTGCCGATATCCTCCATTAAATCTCTTCGAGGACCTAGGAATTGATTTCATTTGTATCAAGCTAGGAGCATTTGATTTGTATGGCTCTAGCTTGAGGGGGAGTGTTGAAATATCTCCTTGAAGCAGCCATCTCCCTCCAACCTCATTGAGGCAATATCTCCTTGAGGAATAGGAGTAGTTTTTGTCTTAGCAGTTGTTCCATTATTTATGTATCATGACCCTATGCTCTTTTCTTTAAGGCCTATATAATTGTTTAATTGAATGTTCCAAGTAATAGTAAAGAAATAGAAAGTACTTTAAGAAATTCCTCAAGGTTTTCACTTGAGGCAATACGCTTCATTTTCACAAGACCTACAAATCTTAAGCAATCCACCCTCAAACATCCCTTACTCACCACAAGATTACTCTCCATATTCATGCATCCCACACCCACTCATTACAGCAGCCATACCCCAAGATTAAGTCAACCCCCCCATAGATCATCAACACCCATCTCCACCAAGTGTTGAGGTATGGCATTAGTGAGGAGACCTTAGCATTGGCCCCCTAGGTGTTGTGGATCATTATTGTACTCTGATGATGACTTGAGGATGAGCGGTTATCCCATAAGACCATAAGTGGAGAATATGGCCAACAATCAAATGTCCTACTTCATTGATTAATACGCCATTGTTATGCATTTCTAATATGAGTTTCGCACAATTCAAGGTGAGACCGTTACATGTTCAGGTGGTGAATTGCCGCCGGCCAAGTTCAAACTACCTTTGCAAGTTGAAGAACTTGGGCGGACAAAGAAAGTTTTGTCTCGGCATCACCAAAAAGAATGCCAGAAAAGATGTCTACAAGTGAAATGAAGTGCTAGAACAAATCAGCCGAAATTAAACAAGTCGTTAAACACATGGAGGAGCTAAGGTAACTATTATGCTACTTCTTATTATATCAATGTTATGCATTCTAATCTCAAGTGGCCACAATTTGAGGTGAAGATGCGCTAAGTCAAGGTGGTGAAATTGCCACGCGGCAAAGTTCAAGGTTGTGAAGGTTTCCACCCGCGAAGATTCAAGTTGAAGAACTGCCGACAAAGGAAGTTTATCAAGGCATCGGCAAAGGAGATGTCGGACGAAGAGATTGATCTGGGCCAAGACAAATCTAAGTGCTTGAAACAAATTTGTCAAATTAAACAAGTCGTTGACACATAAAGCCTAAGGGTAACTATTATAACTTCTTGAGTATAGGATAAATGGATATACATTTCTAATCCAAGTGCCAAAATTCAAGGAAGAAACCACCAAGTTCAAGTTGGTGAAGTTGGGGCCGCCCGGCCAAGTTAAGTGGTGAAGTTGCCGCTGCTAAGTTCAAGATGGTGAAGTTGCCAACAGCCCAAGTTTCAAACCGCCTTCCAAAGTTGGGAACTAGTGATTGCAAACGATGTTTATCTGAAGCATCACAAAAAAGAAGTAGAGAAAAGATTGTCTACAAGACAAATGAAATGCTTTGACAATTGCATTCGTGAAATTAAGCATAATTGTTGAACGCATGGAAGCTTAAGGGTAACTACTGTTCTAGGTTTTTGTTTACATCAATTGTTATGTATTTCTAACAAAGGGCAACAATTCGAGTGAAGATCGCAAATTTTATGGTTGTAATTTGTCACTGACCAAGTTCAAGGTAGTGAAGTTGGCCGACGGCCAAGTTCAAGTAGGCCTTCCAAGTTGAAGAACTAGGGGCACCAACAGGAAGCACTGCTCGAGGCATCACACAAGAAGAATATCGGAAAAGAGATTGCGTAGCAAGCAAAAATGAGTTCTTGAACAAATTCGCAAAATTAAACAGTCATTGAAAACATGGAAGCTAAGGTAAGCTGACTAGTTATATCTTGATTAACTCAATGTTATGCATTTTCAAATCTGAGTGTCCACCATTTGAGGTGGAAGAACGCTCAAGTTCAACGGAAAGTGGAGTTGCGCGCAAGGCCAAGTTCAAAGTGATGAAGTTGCCGCGTCCAAAGTTCAAGGTTGTGTAATAGTCGTCGGCCAAGTTTCAAGGTTGCCTTTTCAAGTTGAACGAACTGCAAAAAAAAGGAAGCACTTGTTGAGAGAAAAAAAAAAACAAGAAAAAAAAAAAAAAAAGAAACATGCAAAGAATATCGGGTATGAGTGTGGCGTTGGAAGTTAAGCCTCCGAGTTAAATATAATTTTAATATATAACTTTTATATACATTTTAGGAGTATTAATTTGATAGATAAAGGCTTCCTAGAAAGAAATGGATATTTGACACCTTACTCTAAGACTAGATATCATCAACCTTAGTTTTGTGGAGCAAACCCAAGGGGATCTCAATAAGTATTTAATCGAGCTCATTCATCTTTAAGAAGTTGCATTTAGAGGGTTTTTGGTGTTCTTAAGGCTTAGTGGAAAATATTGCAAAAAAATACCGATATATTCATTAATAAATCAAAACAGACTTATTTGCTCATGTTTTGCATTATACAACTACATAAGAAAAAGCACAACTGGTGACTAGGTTTTAGATTCATTGATCAAGATCCAGAGTTCATACCTCCAGATATTTTTTCAAGATGTTAAAGTTAACTTTGTACCATCTGAGATAATAATAAAAGCCCGAGAAATGACAATTATTCGTGATAACATTGTATCTAGTTTGATTATTGCAGCTAGCTAGCGTCATTCCTAGAGTATTATTACTTGCATTAATTGTATTAACTATTATGTTGAATTATTATTACTAACTTCTGCTTATTCTAATTTTATTTGAATTGATGTTTTGATGTTCAACTATTATCAACTACGGAGTCTTCCTCTATTATTGTCAAGGTTGAAAAAACCGCTAGGCGCCTGAGGACCGCTTAGGGCGCCTAGAGCGATTAATCAGCGCCTAGGGCGTCTAGGTGGCCGACCACTAGCGCCTAGGCCCGATGTTTACAACACTGATAATTGTAAAATTATTAATAATCAAACAAAAAAATAATAGTTAAAAAAATTATTGATAATAACAACAACACAACAACAATAATAATTAATAAATAAAAATAAATTGTAAAAGTAATTAAAGAATTAAGAAATTAGTACAATTTAATACTACCAACTAGCAACTAATTTACTAAACATTTTATAATACTAGCTAATACAATCAGTTAATCAAATAAATAACAAATCGAATCGACTATTAGCTATCTATAGCTAACCCAGTCAACTATTAGCCACAGCTAATTGTCAAACACCTCATAGTGTTTTTAATGAAAAATGTAATATTAGTTTAAAACAAATACTGCATTTTTGTTAAAACGCATCATTTATATCACACAAACCAACGATACAAAAATAACCCGTAAAAAAAGAATAGACAGAATTGTCCATAATGAAAATGTAATATTGGTTTAAAACAAATACTGCATTTTTGTTAAAAAACACATTTATATCACACAAACAGACCGATACAAAAATAACACCGTAAAAAGAATGACAGAATTGTCCATTTGTTAAAAAATCATCTAACCTGTCAAATTCGAACCAACAACCTAAAGGATGTCTTTAGAATGCTTCCCACTACAGTCTTCCGCCTTACCAACTGAGCTAAGGTCGGATTGAGGTTTACGGTGAATCAAAAACATATTATAACTGTGGGAAGCTCTTGGATTTTGCAGACTTTACTGCTTTATATGGATCGCAGATCCAAATTTACCCTACCCATTTATCATATAAAAATTAATGTATTCTATTTTTATATGATTAATTTTTTTAGGAGTAATGTGAGAATAGATTGTCTATGAGAATGAAATTTTTTTTGAACAAAAACTGAAAGGATATCATTAGTAACTTAAAAAGGCCGGAAATACACTGTGGGTTGGGATTACAGCCACTCCCCTTGAGGCAGCCATAGAACTATGAAATTTATACTGATTAAAAAAAAAAAAAAAAAAAGCAATGCATCATTTAAAAAAAGTGTGGGAAAAAATATTTTGAAAGAATTATTAGCATCACTGTTGGTGAGAATGCTATCATTTTTGAAATAAAATAATAATAATAATAATAAAATAATAATAATAATAATATAAATGTTGCATTCATCTACAAGGATCGGACCAAAGGGGGGTCGGGTGGTGAGGGGGGCAGCTTGCCTCCCCCACCCCAATGGTATAACCTTTGTTATGTATATATTGTATATATTAGTACAATTTTAGTATATTTGATAAAAACAAATAAATGTAACAATGAACTGGGTAGATTAGTAGGCAAATATATATTGGTTATAATAAGGTCATGGTTTCGTTAAATGTTGCATCACAATTTCACAGTTTTTTTTTTTTTTTTTGCTTTAAATACTTCACACACACATAAAATATTTCTTTTATATTAATAAGAGATGTGTAATTTTAAGTGTTTTTATCAAATTATTTTATCAATTAATAGTTCATTTTTTGTATGAATATTTTTATAAAGTTTGATGGTTTATTTTTTTGCTCAGTATCCTACAATATATACCTATATTCTGTAATATTTTTTTCCATCATGAGAAAAATAACCATCCAATCTGGTCAAAAAGCATCATCATCATCATGTTGATAAATCGAAATTATGGTTTTGAAAAATTACAAAAGTTTAAATGCAAAAGTTAGAGGTATTTTCTTTGAGGAATATACAAATATTTTTATTTAACTGTTTGAGATAAACCTAACACTATATCAGTCTAATATTATCACCTTAAAATACACATCGATATGATAGTTCAAGAAGGATATATATGTATTGTTTTTAGATCATGAAGTTTAACACAGTGAAAGGTTATGTGTATATACGTATGATTTATTCATTTAAACTTCTACTAAAATTTAGATAAATGTTATTACTGCTCCTTTATCCTTAAGTTTAAATCTCCATTTCTTCATGTTTTCAATAATTTGCCCTTCAACAATGAACTAGCAAGTACAAATAGAAGGAGAAAAGAAGAAAATTACTCTCCCATGTCTCAGTTGTGTGTGTCTAATTTAGTTAGCAAGTTTTGATTTAACTTATTTATAATTCAAACTTTTATAATATTCAGTTTAATTTAATATTAGTATATAAAATTTATATATTTAAAAATATATTAAAATATTACTCTCTTAATTCTATGCGATAGTTTCGATTACAATAATCTTTAATTTAAATATTATAATTCAATTTTTATTATATTTAATTTAATTTAATTTAGTGTTACTATAATAATATATAAATTATATATTTAAAATTATATAAAAATATTATTAAATATCAAAATTTTGAATATAAAAACTATAGAAAACGTCAACGAAACAAAGGAAATAAAATAATATTTTTAATTAATAAATAAAAATTATGATATTCTTCAATTTGTTTCATTCGTTTTAATTTTGTTGTCTGGTTTGATTAACGTGGTTTGACTGAAATTATTTTTAATTCAATTTTTCATAATATTAAGTTTAGTATTAGTATATAAAATTATATATTTAAAAACTACACTAAAATATTATTATACATAAAAAATAAAATTAAAAATAATAAAAATAATTGATTTAACAAAAATTGAATATATTGTTTGCACGTCATGTCATGGCATTTTTGATGGTACTAGTTTTTTACGAGCATGCGCGATTGGGATAACGCCCAAGAATATTGCGAGATAGTTCTCACTTCAATTTGTTGTGTGATTTGAATACTCTCTTTGTCAACAAACCCTCAAGTAGTTAAATATGATTGACTTTATTAATTATATTTTTTTTCATGAATTAATAAAAATACTTGGTAAATAAATATATAACATTATTTTGTATTAAACTTGATATTTAATTAAAAAAAATATGTCAACAAAAAAGATAATAGACAATGTAGTGAATATAATCAATTGATGAATTTGAATGTAAAGAATTTTTACATTGGAGAAAAATAAAGACAATATAATAATAAATATTATTTCTCTTAATTAATTTATTGATAATGAATAATTATTTTTTTAATAAAGACATGTATGGACAATGTAGCGATATAATTAATTGATAATTTTGAATGTAAAGAATTTTATATTGAGAAAAATAAAGACATTATACTAATGAATTTATTTCTGTTATTTAATTTATTGATAATAAATATTTTTTTATGAATAAAGACATTGTAGACACATAATTCTAAATTAAAGAAATGCATATGTATTATTTTGTTGTAGCTACTAAATTATTATTTTAATTTAATAAGAGAAAATAGAGTACTAATTATGCAAACTTTAATTGGGATGAGGTTCGAACCTAAGACCTTTCTTATTGAAATCAATCAATGAGTAAGTTAAATAGTTAACGGTGAACTAATAGAAAAGATAATATTTAACGAAAAAATTAACGGATAATCATATTCATTAAGAATAAATTAATAAATCTTAAGAAAAAATTAAAATCTGATTAATCTGAGCTATTCATTTTATTAAAAAATTTGACCGTCATTTTTTTTTATCCATTATAAGCCTAACTCTCTTGGGCTCTTATTAGTATAACAGATAATGGGTGTAATGAGCCGGGCATTGGATTTAGAGATGATATGAGTGGCATCAAACGTAGTCATGCAATGGGCCCCACCATTTTACAATTACTGCATAGTCCATCCTTCCATTATTACTTGTTCGAACCCCATATATGGTGTCACAGACTAGCTATCAAACCAATAAATCATGGTTGGAATTTTTTTAATATTATTGACTTTATTAGTTGTATCTGTTATAGTTGGAGACCATATATATTATATATATATATATATATTATATATTATATATATATATATATTTATTAGTGAAAGGTTCCCGTGCGGTTGAATTCTTCCCGTGCAGTTGTGAGGTTATTAATGTGCGTGAATGTAAAAAAATGCAGCAGAAAATAAGTTGATATATCAGCTTCTTCCCCATCCCCAGTAGCCATTGCCCCCCTGATGATGATGATGCAGAGGCGAGCTATGGTGATTAAGAAATTATGAGAATAATACAACAGAAATCCAAATTTAGCTAGTGTGTAAATTTTGCTATGCGTGCGTCATATATATAAACATTCAACTGTACTAAAGATAGCTGATAAATCCAGAATCCATGGACAAATTGAAGGAAAGTAACAAGAAGCTTGGGCGTTAATGTGCGTGAGTTTTCTGTTCTGCTTCTTTCTGAGCTCGTAATTCTGAACTACTCAAGCACATTAAGCACAAATCTCACGCATATCTAAGCACAATACTCAGGCACATTAAGTACAAAACTCACGCATATTAACATCACACACATTAAGCACAAATCTCAGGCACATTAAGCACAAATCTCAGGCACATTAAGCACAACACTCACGCACATTAAGTATAAACCTCACGCACAACCGCACGGGAAGCAACAAATGCACCTGATCCCTTCATATATATATTATATATATATATATTATATATATATATATTATATAACGAAGGAGTCTCCAGATAAAAAATAAGGTTGATTAAATCCAAATAAATTGTTCAAAATGAAGAGAAAATTTAAAAAAACGTAATGGTACTTTGATAATTTTTGTATATAAGTGCATATTTTTTTTTTTACTTGTAGTGCATTTTTTGTAATGTTGCTTGTAGTGCACATTGTTGTATCTTCAAGTTCATATTGTTAATAGGTTCAACACCCTCGTTGCTAAGCCCGATGAAAGGGGAAGGAAACGAGTTTAATAATCTCGTGAAGATTAATGAACATTTCTGTTGCCTTTCTAGTTGCACACATTGTGGAGCATTTGAAGATTTGAAGAGAATGCAAAGACAGTAAATTAGAAGCGTAATTTTCTTTTTCTTATAGTCGTTGATCTGCACATATCAACAGCTCAGATTTATCCGCATGTTTTACCTGAGCCTCTCTTCGCTCAATGTTGGTTTTACGGCTATCGGAGTAGTCAATCGGCGGGCCTACACTACCATAAAAATATTAAAATACTAAAAAAGAGAAAGAATGTGTGAAACAAAATAGGGCAGAGTAACGCTAAATGTATTTGAAAAGCGAATGTTATGGTGTGACCCCAGAGGGTATTTATACAAGAATTAAGCATTGAAGAAGGCAAGAAAGGGGGAAAATAACCAAAAATAAGCTTAAGAAACTAGTAAAACCAACGGAAAACCTTCTTAATGTAGAAAAGGAAGTTATTTGATGCACACGGAAGGAATTTTGGGAAAATCCGCCCTTGATCACATATGAAGTGCGCATTCGGTCGGAGACACACTGACTGCCTAACCTGGTCACTCATCTGACCGACTAAGGACACAGTCGGGGACACACCGGCTAGCGAATCCGATCGCCCAACCAAACCGACTAAGGGAATTCGTCTGTGCGTCGTGTACTCGCTACGACCATTAAGAACCCCCTTTCCCCAAATTGCTAAGTGCTTTTAGGTACTCGGGCTCAACCGCGAGCCTCAAACCGGACTGATGTACCCATTTGGGAGTTATTCTATCACCCATGATCCTAGGCTTTATAAATATATATATATATATATATATATATATATATATATATATATATATATGGTTCACGTGTGAAGTGTCTCCCAGGTGAAAGATAGGGTGAGATTTGAGCCGTTGATCAAATCTAGATCAACGGCTCAAACAAATGAAAATTAAAAAAAAAAAACAAAAAAAAACTCTTCCTGGAAACTGGTTCATTCTCCTCATACCATTGTTTAACTGATGCACCTTAACTCACTTAAGTGTTGAAATTGGCGCATCTTAAGTGTTAAAATAGCTCACCTTAAGTGTTGAAATCGGCGCATCTTAAGTGTTAAAATGTATCACCTTAACTGTTAAAATGGCTCTCCTTAAGGGGTCGTTTGGTTCACGAAATGTCAAATTACCTTAGGGAATGTTAGATTGCTGGGAATGTTAGATTACTGGGAATGTTAGATTGTTGGGAATGTTAGATTGTTGGGAATGTTAGATTACTGGGAATGTTAGATTCTTGTGTTTGGTTAAAATTGGGGTATGTAATATAATCATGTTTGGTTTAGGGTTATCTTTTATACACACTATAATATCATTAACCTATGTTCATATATTTTAATAAATTTAAAAATTAAATAAATAAGATAAGGTATCATATATAATTATATGATTTTAAAATATTAACTAAAATCTTGAACTTGAGAAACAAAATTATTTTATATGCTAACATAACATAATAAAAATAAAATATATATAATTACAAATATATATATATATATAAAATAAACTAACATAATTACATTACCTAAGATTTTGAAGGGAATCACATTCCCTTCAAAATCCTATGTGGAAGGAATGTGACATTCGTTGGGAATGTTAGATTCCCTAAGATAATATGAACCAAACACTGGAGTGTGAGCTTTGGAATATTACATTCCCTTAGTTATGTTATATAACCTGAACCAAACGCTCCCTAAGTGTTAAAAATGACGCACCTTAAGTGTAAACAATGCGCATTCATTAGGTCAAAATGGAGCACCTTCAATGTAAAAAAGACCCATCTTAATGTTGAAAATGATGCACCTTAAAGGTTACACAAGACAGCACTAAGTGAGAACCTATGCAACTTAAGTGTAAGCACACGCACCTCAAGTGTAAATGCAACACACCACCTTAAGTGTTACCAAATAGGCACTTAAACTTTGAAAATATGCAGCTTAACTTTTCAATTATCAACTTAAGCTTTTCAACTGAGAACAACCGGCCTAAGTGTTAAATGGGCACACTTAATGTGAAATACACACCCTTAAAGCTTTAAACATATCAAAATTATCATAATTCCCGTGTTTTGTTTTTAATTTCATCTTCATTCTAGCGGTTGAGGTTTGACAAAATCAATGACTATGGTTAATCCACATGCTTTTACCCGCGACCCCCTCGCAATTTGATCTCTAAAACCATATATGCTAACGCAGGTGGAAGACCACCTAATCATATGAAATACAACTCTTAATATTGTGAATAATAGTGAATGGAGATGTTTGTCAAGAAGAGAAAAATGTCACTTTTTTATTAGAACATGGGTATTTTTAATTCGGGTCCAAGTTAACAGTTATTTAATTTAGGTCATAACTATTTAATTTTTGTCAATTTCAATCAATCCAGCCAAATTGCTGGCGAGAAGTCGCGAAAATTTAATTAGGTCATTAGTGCTGAAATATAAGGGCAAAGTTGTCTTCCCAAATTAATGCAAAGTGAAATCATAGTAGAGCCGCGCCCTCCCCTACTTAGGTAGGGGGTGGGTTCGAAAAAATAGCCTCCCGCCAAGGACGGGCTTTTGGCCCGTGACGCTACACATACTATTTTTTAAAAGTATATATATACATAATATATACAGATATAACGTAACTTATATAAATATAATATAAGATAAACTTCACTAAGGTATATACACCAAAACTATGTGGTTCTAATGATACTGGATTAGATTCATTTAGAAGGTTGTGAGTTTGAGCCTTAGTGGAAACGTTATGGTCTCTAAAATTCTTGGACTCTTTTTTGCTTAAACTTTTTTTTTTTTTAAAGAACTTACACTTATATACTTTATATCCATAATTGCTCTCATTCACCGATAGTTTAATGGGTTGTCGAAGCAGTTGATCGAGGCTGTTTCTAGGTTGATGCGATGCAAATCAGATGAGCCGCTCCAGAATTAAATTTTCCCTATTTATATATCACTTCATAATACTTTATCTCAATAAGATTAATTAATCCCTAAAATAATATGGTAATAGAACTTGTTAGCAATTCATTGTTTCATTAGCATCATGTTCTATTTGTCTTTCTTCAATAGTTAAGGGGTCAATTTTCTTACGGATATTTTTTACTTTTTTAGATTCTTAAATTAAATTAATTATTAAAGCTCCAAGCAGTATACTCACTATAATTATTACCAACACTAACCTAACATACCATGCATTTGTATATCTTGATTTAACTTGATGTGTATTTAGAATACAAATACATTAAGGTGCAATAAGTGGCATAACACCCCAAAATAAAAAAGCTACTTTATTTTTGCGAAAGTATATAATGATTGGAATAAAGTAATGCAGATTCTAAATCAATAATAATTCTAATAAAAATCCAACATGCTAAGAGCAAAAACAAATGGGAGGCCATTCAAAAATAAAGTTTTGGATAGCTACTGGTTGTTGAAAATTCCTCTTTAGAAAGACACACATATAATCAATCAAAATAGAGGATAGAAGTGTAATTTTCCAAGTGACTTGTAGCCCAAAATATATATATATACATATATAATAATTATATATATATAGTATATTATATATATATATATATATATACATATTTTTTATTATTTATTTATTTATTTATTGTATTAGTGATCAAACGAGATTTCACCGTGAGATCGTGTGGACTTGTACATGAATGCACACCAATCCCACACAATTTCCTTGGGTATTTGTGTGTATCCAGTGTTGGATTATCACGGTCGATTCACGGGGGAAGGTAGTCTAATAGAACATCATTATAACTATATATTTAATATTATATTATATATACTATTATATATATATATATTATTATTTATTTATTGTGATCAAAAGAGATTATCACGGAGATCGTGTGGACTTGTACATGAATGACACATACACACAATTACCTTGGAGTATTTTGTGTGTATCCAGTTGTATCACGTTCCGATTTCACCCCGGGTGAAAGGTAGTCTAATTAAGAACATCCATTATAAAATATATATATATAATACGACTTATTGGAGTATTTATAATTCGTCCACAATTTAAAAGTTATTAATTTCAGTCATAACAATATATAATTTTTTCATCAAATCAATCCAAGCCAAATGCGCTGAGAAACAGTCGCCCGATAAAAAATCTTTAATTATCTAGTGCTGAAATATAAGCGGCAAAGTTGTCTTCCCAAATTAATGCAAGGTTGAAATCATAATAGAACCGCCCCCCTCCCCCTACTTATTAATATTAGGTTCGAAATATAGGCATTCAATCCCTCATAGTAGCCTTTTATCGACAAGTGCGATGTAGGCTCACTTACTTGCAATTGCAAAATATATTTAAATAATGATAAAACAAATGAAATGAAGGGTGTTGGGATTGGTGCAAATTTTAACCAACCACTATATCCCCACAAAACATGACAAAGAAGAATTTAAGGTCTGAGTATTAAATTAAATCATAAAAGACACTTGATTTTGGTGCCTGCTAGGATATATCATTGTATCTCTTTTGGAAAATGATAATTTAATACATTATTCATGAATAAAAGATCAATTGGTATTAATATCACATTACACAAATTAAAATATTGATACAAAAATTGTATATACAATTACGAATGAAGTGCAATTAAATTTGTACGCGTTACAACTGAGTCAGGTCAGTAATACAGTATAGAAAATGTAATTAACTCGATATATAATATAAATTATAAAATCATATTAATAATAAAATATAATTAACTATACACCATAATATCATAAGTGAACAATAGTTCGTTTGATACTATTTCATATATATAGGAAGTGTGATTATTTACCTTATAAGTGCGCATATTCATTATTCATATTATCATAAATATTTCTCTTTTACCTCTATTATTATATGTGCTTATATATATACTCTTATTTTTTATATAAAGACTTGCCCATACATTATAACTATTTAATGACAAATTATATTAAAATTATTTTATTCTTACAAATTTCACACCAATTCACAGAGCCTATTAGTACTATAATGTGGTTGTCCTGCACAAGCAGATATGATTCGAGGCATGTTTCCTACGATAGAGCTCAAACAATTCTATATATTCTATAGAGAAGTCTCGCTGCATCCAGAATTTAGTAAATATTACATTCACCTTACATTTTAGTATGACATTTTGACAAATAAGTATGGCATTTGCACGCGACCGACCGGGGACCGGACCGCCTCACACAATAATGATCCGTTAGTACGGTTCACACAATGTGTGAACCCTATATATCACTTCTATATTTAATTCATACTTATTATCTGCGTCTTTAATAAACAATCCTTATATTTCTAAAATCCCTTATACTTTTAAATAATATTGAGTATATTAACTTGTGGAGAGCATATTTTCAATTGAATTTCCTAGTTATAAGCACTTAAAGTACGATGTCGTTTGGTTTTGTAAATGGCAATATATATATAAATCGTGCGTGTCCCTCATACTTGAAAGGTTTCATCACCTATATTATTCATAGACTCATAATTAATTTAGTGTATTGTTAAAAAGAATTTGCAATCCCCCACAACGCCACTCAAGTAGTTCCCAATGGATTACTCACTTAAATCCCATGTCCCTCACTTTGGATTATTTTATCACAACATTCCTAAGAGAACGCATTTTACAGGAATGACCATGAGAATTATGGGATAATGTCAAAATTTCTGATAACCTCAATCTTTGGATGTGTATTTTAAGAATCACATTAAATACAATAAAGAAAACGTCTGGACATCAACACCCTAAAATAGAAATAAAAACAAGCTACTTTTATTTTTTTGCCGAATATATACTCTTAATTCCTACTATATAAGTATATACCCAATGAAGTAAATCACGGCAAAATTCAATAGAGCTAAAATTCTCAAGATAAAATATTTCTAAAAAAACTCAGATACTATTCATGTAAATCTGACATCAATGGGCACAGGGCGATCAAATTGGTAGAGGGCTCGAGTAGGTCAGAAAATATACAGTTGTGAGAAAAGGTATGAATTGAGCTCAAAATGCTTAATTCATCTTCGGGAGTATGAAGAAATACACTAGAGCAAATAAAATGTAGTTCGAAATAAAATAATTATAAGAAAAGAAGTTCTAGAATATTAGAGTAGAATAGTTACATGCTTAGGCTCAATAAATACATGGGCAGTTTGGTTGGATTGGATTTTAAATTCTTCCCATTATTCATCACACTAATTCGAAGGGCATTAATTCCGTATTTGGTTGGAGGATTAGCAATTCCCCCATTATCATGGAATTAAAATCTCAGTCTCCCCCGGTTATTAATTCTTAGGAAAAAATAAGATAGTGATGAGTCAATTTAACCCCTTTCCTTATTTAATCTTATAATTAATAATTAATGTCTAACAACAAATAATGGGAATTTTTTACTTTATACTACTTATCCCTTTTCAATACTCATGTAGACCAAACATTGATTGAAATTCTCAGTAATTCTATTCCTGTCAACCTAAAACACATTAGAATTTAAATTCACCACTTATATTATTCTCAGTTAATTCAACTCCTATAGAATTACATATTCCTATTCTTCCACATAATCCCGTCCTCCAAA
>VALG01008978.1:0-28274 GCA_009835305.1 Ipomoea purpurea | reverse complement strand
TTTACCCAAGTTTCGATATAGTGTGTATCTACATCTGGAGGGGACGATCACAGAGGGCGCTTCCAAATTCCTAATTCATTAATTCCAATGTACAAACGGTAGGAGAAACAATTAATCGTCACCAAGTTGAACCCCCACACAAGTACTACCCTGTCTACACAGGTTTAGCTGGATGTTGAAGTTGCGAGAGTCGTGCATCAGAAGTCCAATGAAATCCCTTCACTTGGAGAGCTAACTCTGATTTGCAGTCCACTTTAGTGACGCAGTCCAATGTTGTTTTCTCACAACTGTGTGATCTTAGCGTCCTTTCGTTTAAACAACGATATCTCTTCTCAAGTTCTTCATCATAATCACCAAGAAACAATTGTCTTGAGAAGAGGCATGATAATCAAAGATATGATCTTCATTATAGTTAGGAGTGTTTCTTTCTTCTTAAAAGCGTAACCCTAATTCTTACCGAATGAGGGTACTTATACTTCCATAGCAAGAACACTGTTCAAAAATATCTCTGATTGTAGATGGTAGGACGATATGTGAAGAATGTAATCTTAAAGATTCGGTCCATACCTTTCCAAGACAGATCCGCTGATTTTTCTTTCCAAAGCTGACTTCTTAAATCGCGTTCAGTAAAAAGGAAACATCTTCCTAAAACAGATCTTCAGTGTCAGTATGCCTGTTGCTGTATCTGATCAATCAGTCTTCTATTAAAGCAAACCGACCACCAAGCTAACCCTATCTTTGTGCCATAATAATATTGCCAATTATATGTTGGGGTTTTTTGGAGCAATCAAAACACTAACCGTTAACGTGTTGAATAAGTGGCTATACATACACGATGGGAAAGGAGATCGACGACAAGTCATCAAACTTCCACGGAAAACCAACATATTGTGCAGGTTCTTCGATGGCGATGATGAGCAATTGTTTCTGTGTAAGTACACCTAGGACCATTAATTACCTACAAAGGTAAAACCGTTATTAAAACAAAAAATAAACAGTTCAAAAATAAAACAAATGCAATTTTTTTTTCACCATACCACGATATCATACGAATCTAAAACGTGTTGAACCAGATAAAAACTCTCGTTCAAATCCCTCGGCAACGGCAGTACCCATGAGACGTGGGTTAATCATAGATATACCCATAACTTCCAACAACCATTGCCACGTCCCCAAAAAATTGGAAAACACTTTTCTGACCCCGTTCTCTATGTCATGATCTCGGCCGTAGGTGTACACGGAGTACCTACGTCCGTGAATAGTATGCACATAGTACGTATAATAATCTGTACCTTGACCTCGTTTAAAAACTCATTACTAAATTTCCTAAACATACCGAAGTCCATTTTGCGGCGATGTACTGAATGTTTGAGACTTTGTTTACTGAATGTTTGAGACTTTGTTTACCTAACAATAATTTTCGTAATAAATAGAGGTGTAAGTTCGCCTATGAGAAAGGCGAAATTTTACAGCTCAAGAAATTTACTCCGGAGTAGACATATCTCTTACCAATAAAGACAAATAACTTTATCAAAAGTTGTGACTGACTCTCTAATAAAGGCTAAATTGATACCCCACCTAATCTGGCCACAAATCCAAAGAAATAATAAAACAATAATTATAAAGTTGATGAGTTGGCAATATAAAAATTGATAGAAGTGATAAGTCCAATCGCTGAAAATTTCAGAGATTCTAATGTAGCCTATTAGATAGGCGAAATTCTCATTACAAAATAAAATAAGGTAAATGTTAATAAAATTGATAGAAGTGATAAGTCCAATAAGGTAAATGTTAATAAAGTTGATAGAAGTGATAATCGCTGAAAATTTCAAAGATTCTAATGTAGCCTATTAGATAGGCGAAATTCTCATTACAAAATAAAATAAGGTAAATGTTAATAAAGTTTGATAGAAGTGTAAAGTTGATAGAAGTGATAAGTCCAGTGATAAGTCCAATCGCTGAAAATTTCAGAGATTCTAATGTAGCCTATTAGATAGGCGGAAATTCTCATACAAAATAAAATAAGGTAAATGTTAATAAAGTTGATAGGAAGTGATAAGTCCAATCGCTGAAAATTTCAGAGATTCTAATGTAGCCTATTAGATAGGCGAAATTCTCAGCTGATAAGACATCTCATCTACAACATCAGCTTTATATAAATATGAACTGACATAGATATAAAGACTTTAAAAGAGAATATGAGTTCGAATTACAAAATAAAATAAGGTAAATGTTAATAAAGTTGATAGAAGTGATAAGGCAAATTCAGAGATTCTAATTTATCCTATTAGATAGGCGAGATTCTCAGCTGATGAGACATCTCATCTACAACATCAGCTTTAATTAAGAGAAGAGACATCTCATCTACAACATCAGCTTTAATAAAGATATGAAACTCAGAGTTTCTAATTTAGCCTATTAGATATGCGAGATACTCAGCTTAAGGCGGACTGACAAAGAAAAAAAAATTCAAAACAGTAGATGAGTTGAAAAAAAAAATGAACAACAAAATTTATAAGTGATAAGTCTAATCGCTGAAAATTTCAGAGGTTCTAATTTAGCCTATTAGATAGGCGAGATTCTCAGCTGATCAGATTTATGTTAAGGCAGACTGACAAAGAAAAAAAATTGAAAATAGTAGATCAGTTGAAAATAAAATGAAAACAGTAGATGAGTTGGAAATACAAAATTTATAAGTGATAAGTCCAATTGCTGAAAATTTCAGCTATTAGAATCTCGCCTAACATATAGGCGAAATAAGTCAGAGCATTGATTGTTTTTGTTCCTCTCACAATTCATCGCATGTCAATATAAACGAAAAATTCCAACCAATTTAAAGACAAATCCATTCCAAACAATTCGAAGTTCCAAATACAAAATTGCATTCTTCTTATATCTATGAATTACTAACTCCCTTTCCAAGAAAAATTACAACCAACACAAAACAAATGGCTGGTTCATCACAAGACGTTTGCCAATTGTCCATTTTTTAGGGTGGTCAAATTTGTCAATCTTCCACAACACCGGAAATGTACTACACATTGCTTCCACGGGCCATCATTGTCGTGCGTGTTGTCGGATCATTACCTTTTGTTATCGATTTCATACGCAACGAAATGGAGAATTTCTTCTGATCAGTACCATTTAGACAACTTACTGGAGATTCCTATACGACAGTTCCCATGGGGTCTAGACACAAATAAGGCAATATTACGTATCGATACACTCGCAATCCACAGAGATTACTTTGTTGCAAACACACTCGCTTACCGGGTGACGGGTCCACGTGTATGCTGCCAGCAGAAGTGACAAACCAAGGCGGTACGTATCAGTCGCAACGACATGCACGATTTTTTTGGCTTGACATTGAACCACCATCCGCCAGACTTGGGTTTCTTACGACCAATATGTTCGGAATTCTCTCGCAGGAAAATCCTTTTCATTCCCTGACGATTAATGCAGATGAAACCTCCGGTAGCCGCGTTTACCGGGAAACGAGGAGACAGTCGGTTCACCCGAAACAAGCGAACCAGAAGGAATAGTCTCCGCCCAATCGGAAGCCGAAGGAGATCCAAACAACGCCGAGGACGTGCTTAATTTTCCCCTGAATTACTCCAACCACGAACCAGACGAGGAAACAGGGTGGACGATTCTCTGATTCCATTCTACCACGCCCCGGTATCTTATTAGAAGATGATGACGAAAAACCCAACCTCTGTCCTACGACAATAAACGCTGATTACCAAGAAGGTAATGGTTTTCCAAATCTTTTGAAGAAGTTAAAGAATGCTGTTTCAATTACCACAGTCGACACCGAAAAAATTTCTGGATCCAGCTACAAAAAAAAAACAGTCTTGGCGAGCTGTTTGTGCAACCACTAGACCACAACAAACGTCATGTAATTGGTCACTTTCAGCTGCTAAATTGAAGGGTACAACTAACCATGGAAGATAAAAAAATGTTGCTACACACATCCTGCCAAAATATTTTCACTTGAATGAGGAATGGACAGGGTGTGCTGGATAGTGTTTAATTGTTGCTTCTGGTCACACGTAAGATCCAATGATGACCCACATTACAAAGTGAAAACACATTCAAACAATGTAAAAAACTGAGTACGGATTTAGATGTGAGTTACAGGAAACGTGTATGCTCGCAAAAATGCATTTGAGAACTGAGTACGACAAATTTGCTGACTCGCTAAATGAGCTACCCCAGTTTCCTCATGTCTTTGAAAGGCAACAAACCTCGGGCACCATTAAATGAAATTTGCAATTGCACATGCATGGGCCCTCATCTCCGAGTGGCGAAAGTGCGTACGTTCATTTCAAGTATTGCATTTTGGTTTTTTAAGCCAAAAGCGATTAGACGACTTCCAGTATTGCTTCTCAGATGTATTAGGTGTGGAGGTACACACTCAATGGCAAATACAAGGGCAACCTTTCCATATTAGCGGTCCGGGTAGAACGCTAATAATGAATCTTTCCATTTGCCTATTCATTGTTTGACGCTGAAACCGGCAGCCAACTGGAGTTGGTTTTTGAACTTATTGGTTATCACATATCTTTCCCCCCATCACGAAGTCCATGTGCATCGTTTCGGATCGGCATGCTGGGCTCGACGCGGCGTTTAGGGATTTGAGTGTCTTACAACCTCCACGTGTATAACGCTGCTTTTTGTCTAGACACGTTCGTAGTAATGTGATGACGAAGTCGTGGAGGAACCCTGAATTGGGATCTTTAATATTGGAAGCTGGAACTGTAGCCACACATCACGAGTTTCGGAGCACGATGGATAGAAATCAGGGCAACTTGGCCAGAAGCATACAGTTACCTACAAGCAATCGACGTGGAAAAGTGGACATTGTCACACGATGGTGGGCATCGGCATGGGTAATGAACAACCAATGGATCAAAATCGTTCAACAATTCGTTGAAGGATTGTCGTATGCTGCAGTGACGGCACTAGCAAGGCTAACATTTCACAAGATAAGGGTAATGTTTGCGGACAGGCGAACAGCAGGTTTGCGGATGCAGGAGAAAGGGTTGCGTTGGCCGAAACAAAATTAATAAGCAGTGACGAAACTCGAGACAATCGCGTACAATGCAACCATAGAGAGATATAATGAACCATGGGATTGTACGGGGTCGCTCTAGAAAGGCGACACGAACGCAACGTCAACCACGGTTTTTTAGAGTTATGTTTGGCAGAACCTTCCTGCGAATGTGGCCATTGGAACCACAACACCCTACCATGTGCACATATCATTGCTGCCTGTCAATTTCAAAGGGTTACCTACGACTCATTCGTGCCAAATGTTTACTCATTACAGCACTACATAATGAGTTAGTGCAGGTAATTTTTATCCACCTACCTATGAAATTGGAAAGGAGTAGTGATCTTACAATACTCCAACCAGTATTTGCTAGGCGAGATCCGTGTCCTGGTCAAACACAAACTCGTCGGCACCCAATGGAAATGGACCATGGACATACAAGAATTCCACGGACGATGTCTGTTTGGTCGCGGTAGGACACATTCTTCAAAAACCACATGGCCAAGGTTTATTTCACGGTCGTAGTGACATTTACAAATTACACTCTTTGTACACAGACCTTAAATGAAAATGCGAATGGTTTCTACTTTCTATGTTAACATATTTATGTTTACAAGTTTCACATTTCCGTTTTAAGTACAACGAGGGCCAAATGTTCATAATTTTACAATGAAGTCCATTCTTCCACATATTTTTGCTTGCAATATACGATGTCTCAAATAAAGAACAACTCAAAAATTGAAAAAAATATAAATAAAAAATAAATGGAATTCGAATAAGTGGAATAATATGGCTTAGGTGTTATTCGAACTGAAAAATTCGAATAACGTCTATGCCATACGTGGTTATTCGAATATTGTGCAATTCGAATAACGCGTATGGCATAGCGTTATTCGAATTTGTCAGTTGAACACGCTTATGCCATACCGGAATAAGAATAATACTTATATTCCCTCCGTTCATTTTTTAGAAGCACACTATTGATTCTTCATTTTTGACTCCCACTTCCAGCACAAATCATTTTGCTCCAACTCGTAATCCATTTTCAAACACTTGGCCAATTTTCAAGTTTCTCTTCCATCATCATGGATATTTTGTAGAATTTTCAAAGATTTCATGCGTCAACCAACAACGTTATAATATGAAATGTTATTTCGCAACTACAATCAATGGAAGGAAATTATTTGTATGCAATTATACAACATACATCGGCAAGATCAAATATATTATGTTTGCACCTCCTTCATGGTCAAATATATGAATTAATGCTAGGAATAAACGTGTCCGATCCAATTGCATTTCATAATTTTCAAGATTGCAGAGCGTTTACCTATGACGTCCTACAACATGGCTTACGAACACTAATCCTTCCCTCACGTAAGTCATTTCATATTCAAATTTATAATTTGTAATTATAACTATTTTTTCTTTGCTTTCGTGTAGCTTGCAATGATAAAAAACATTTGCCGGATATTACGAGATCTATTATTTGTGGTTTTTTATTACAATTAGGTCGCGTGTGACTATCGTAAAGTAATCAATTTTAATTTGAACTTTTTTCTTTTCGTTTCTATTCCAATTTGTTTTTTTAAATGCGCCCTAATTTTGTTTTTGTTTTTTTAAATTACATTAGAAAATCCCAAATTGCATGTATCGATTCTAATGCAGCACTTCACAACGACTGCGATCTTGAAATATGGTTCGTCGTTCGGAATCGAAGTGTCAGTTGAAAACATGCACAACTACAGGAATTTCTAATTTCATTACTGCGAATTCGTTAAGAATAGGGGACAGGGTGTTATTTAGACATATTGGTTTCTTCACTTTTGAAACCTTTTGTTATACTTTCGAGGGAATGTTGAAGAGGTACCCTTATTTTCAACCAAATGCGTACCGCATTCCTTCTCGACCATATCGACCAGGTAAATCTTTACTTCAATTAACAGCCAAAATTTTTGTTACATATTCCAAAAATAATTACTCGTTTTTAAACCTTAGACCGAATACGTGTAAAGGCCAAATCTGCACTGTCCCCAACATATTCAATTCAGGTAGAACGACACCGTTCTTTGTATATGGATTTCTCCCAACCTGGAGCGGTAAGAAATAATATACGTTGATAATATTCTAATTCATTTCTAACTATTATTTACTAATTCATTTCTTTGTTTCGTCACTATAGAAAGCTCGATTGTCTGCATTCCTCAGAGATTCCGACGAGTTCGTAGATGCTACGCTTCAAATAGTTTGTAGATCTCGAAAGCTAGGCCTATACTTTTGACACAACTTTAACTTTTTTCACAGAACAGTGGGAGGAAATAACAACACATTTTAATATTAATACAACGGAGGACGATGTCGTTTTATTCAGTTTGGAGGACAACGTTGTACTACTGTTGGTGATTGGTTCATGTCATGTTGAAAATATTTATCCATGGTCGGTTAAATATTTCATTCAATGACAATGTGTATGGTGAACTTTACACTTTAGATATATGATAATAATAGTGTTACCCGTTTTTGGTATTTTATTACATTATAACTATGTTTCACTTTTACTAATCATTAATTTTTGTATATTATCTACTCATTATATCTTACTAATTATTATCTTAATAATCAAAGAAAATTTAAAATAAAATTGTATCTCATGGTATGTATTTTTCCAGTGGCAGTACTATTATCTTAATACTGTATTTCACAACAATATTATACTTTCTTAATACTGTATTTAACAAGGATATTATTTCTTTGTTTTTCGTATAACGGAATTCTAGAATGTCGCCAAATCTAAAGCCGAAATTCTCTTTGATGAATGTCGCCTATCTAAGAAACATTTTCCTTGGTTGGTATCCCACTTTAAGAATTTTCCTATTTCGAAACCCACGCCAAATTGTTTTCCGGATGAGTTAATGATTTATGGCCCATAACAGGTCCATGATCCATGATATAACGATTGATTGGATTGGGCTTGGGCTCACAAAAGGCATCGAAATGGCCCAATAAATTGGGCTCACTAGTGAAACCTCATATCAAACCAAATATAAACGCTCATCGTCAACATAGGGTTTAAGCCTTTGAAGTGGCAGTTTCAGCATCAAGCGGCCGAACCCTACAGAACAGCCGGCGGAGGCTGAACACTTAGCGCGCGGCGATTCTCAGTTCACCACCACCAACATGGTTACTCTCTCTTCTCGTTTAAGTTAATCGTTGATAAACTTTTTATATTGTTGTGTTTGCCAATTGTTATTCATTTTTTTTTTGTTCCACTTCTCTTTTCTTTGTTAAAAACTGAGGGATTCCTCGGTTTGGATCTGTAGTATACATGTTGAATATTCAGTCGTTGATGAGTAATTTCGTAAATTTGTCGATGCTTACTGGAACGAGTGACCTCCCTTTTATCTGTGCTTTCCTCTGTGAAAATGCATGGATATATATATTTATTTAGTTCAAGCTAAGCTTCCATAAGTAACCCTGTCTACGGATGTTAGTTTTTATGGATTTATCTTCAGGCGTGTTAGGTTTTAGGCCTTTCACAATTAGATGTGATCTTGATCTGTTCCTTTTTTGAACCATTTGATTGTAGTTCTTTTTGCATAGTTAATCCAAATTGATGAAAGTATACCTGAATTTCTGATTAGAAATCATTCAAATTTCTGGATTTTTTTTTTGGGATATCATTGGTATGATTAGCATTAACATATTGAGTTTATGTATTCTAATTGCTTTCTGTTTGCAGGCGAGAGGGTTGAAGAAGCACTTGAAGAGGCTCAATGCCCTAGCATTGGATGCTTGACAAACTTGGGGGAGCTTTTGTAAGTAAGGGCTATGGAAAAACTGTTATTCAAGGATTGTTTTCTTGCTTAGTGCCACTGCCTCTTTAACCGTGGCCCTTCTAAATTGCTTTTGCAGGCCCCTAAGCCTTCCTCTGGACCTCACAAGTCAAGGGAGTGTTTGCCATTGGTCCTCATCATTCGAAACAGGCTTAAGTATGCCCTTACTTACCGTGAGGTCATTTCAATTTTGATGCAACGCCATGTTCTGGTTGATGGAAAGGTTAGGACAGACAAGACTTACCCTGCTGGTTTCATGGGTGAGTACATTTCCTCTGTTTTAGGTTAATTCTGTTAATTTATTGAAATACACCACTATTCTGATTTTGATGAGCATGTATTGATAGAGAATTACTTCAGTGTATGCATGTTTTACTTTTTTTGTAATTTATTTTCTTTTTAAAGTGGCTTGACAGTGGAGAAATTCATCATCATTTGACTTTTCAGATGTTGTTTCAATTCCTAAGACAAATGAGAACTTCCGCCTACTTTATGATACCAAAGGACGGTTCCGTCTTCACTCCATTAGAGATGAAGAGGCAAAGGTTGGTATACATCTATTTTCAGAGTGTAGGATGTGGAATAGCTCTATTGTCACTGATAGGAATGTTAATTGCAAGCACTGTTGCTTTGAAGAATTGTTATCTACTCCCAAATCATTTTTGAAAAAAAAAAGGGAGTTCATCTTTTTCTAAATGGCAGTGGGAAATGCTTTTTTATCAGTGTAGCTATCTATTAGGGCCTGAACCATTGTTTTAATTGCTTTAAAGAATCTGTATTAGTTTTGAAGAGTTATTTGTTGTTCTCAGTTGGTTTTTAACTCTTGCTTTTATCTCATGGTGGGAATCCTTTTGTCCAATATTAACTTCCTGCTGCATTCCTATTTTGCAGTTTAAGCTTTGCAAGGTCCGCTCTGTGCAATTTGGAAAGAAGGGAATTCCATACATTAATACCTATGATGGCAGGACCATCCGTTATCCTGATCCCCTGATCAAGGCCAACGACACTGTCAAGTTGGACTTGGAGAGCAACAAGATTGTTGACTTCATCAAGTTTGATGTTGGAAATGTTGTTATGGTGACTGGTGGAAGAAACAGGGGGCGTGTTGGAGTGCTTAAGAACAGGAGAAACATAAGGGTAGCTTTGAGACTGTCCACATTCAGGATTCCCTTGGACACGAGTTTGCTACCCGCTTAGGAAATGTGTACACCATTGGCAAAGGTACCAAGCCCCTGGGTATCTCTACCCAAGGGGAAAGGTATCAAGTTGTCCATCATTGAAGAAGCCAAAGAAAGAGGCTTGCTGCTCAGTCTGCAACCACTGCTTAAACAACTGTCAGCATTACTTCATACCTTATATCCAATTTGAAGTATTGTCACTTAAATGGGATTTTGTTCACCAAACTTCATTCAACTTCTTGCTTTTAGAACACTTATACTGTTTCAATGTGAGCTGTTTTTGCATTTGACAAATTTGTGTTACTGCATTTCTTTTGTTGGATGTAAGGTAGAGAGTACTGTTTTATATTAATTCAGCCTATCTATTTAGTATTAAATCAGATTCTATATTTGCTTAACTGTTTCTCTAGTTGTGATGACTGCCATTTAAGTTGGCCTCTTGGTGATATTGTCCCTTGTAGTTGTGCAAACAGCTCTAGGAGGAAGAAGATGTGGAGTTTGAATTGAAGTTATATCTAACTAAATTGAATCCTAAATAATCAGATATGGTCTTGATGAAATTTACAGTTTTGCGTAATACAACTTTACAATTAATATATTTACTATTGTACATAGACTTCTTTGATTTTTTATCGACCGGAATAATGGTTTTTTAATAGCAAGGTCATAAGGGAGTTCACTCCCGTTATACCATGTACCAATGTCGATATTGGTCGTATATTGTGTATTTTAGTATTGAAATTATAAACTTTTAGAATATAAATTGTGTTTTTATGAGAATTTGTGAATACAGTATAGAAATTGTGAATTTTTTAAAGTAAATTGTGTACATTTTTGTGTACCTTTAGACCTCATACTACGTTGCAATATGGACCTGGTTTTAACATTAAATCAAAAGATTACAATGAAGGTGAATATGACACAATTCCATGGATCGTTATGCTGTGCATCTGTGTGCACTATGCATGTGCATACGGATGCAAAACGACGTCGTTTTGACTAAAAATGCCTGTCCCACTTAAAAATAATAATTCAGTTTTGATTTCCCTCAACAATATTATGTTATTCATTCGTTCTGGATTTTTTAGTTCATTGATTTTGGATTTTTAGTTCGTTCATTGATTCTGGATTTTGAGTTCTTGACTTTGGATATTTAGACATAAATCGAAATTGATTTTTTTTTTTTTTCATTCATGTTGGATATTTAGTTCATTCATTTTATATTTTTAGTTCATAGATTCTGAATTTTAGTTCCTTGATTCTGAATTTTAGTTTCTTGATTCTGAATTTTAGTTTCATTGATTCTGGATATATAGTTCAAATTATATACAACATAATGCTGTTGCTGGAAATCGAAACTGAAAATTTTTAAAAAGTTGAACGCACGGTTTTAATAAAACGACGTGTTTTTGCATCCGTATACACCATAACATGGTTCACAGTATAATTTGTCCATGCTAGGCCCAAACTTGGCAAATTATGCCCTGGACCCGTGTCCACAATGAATTGCGGACACGGGCCCAAAACGACATCGTTTTTTTTAAAAAAACGCGTCATTTAGTTTAAAAAAAAAAAATCGCGCGTGTTTTTGCCGTTAAACGGCGTTAACGGACGTTATTTTTTTTTGGATTATGAATGTACAGTTATGCGTTATGAATGTACAGTTTATGCAATTATGAAATTATGAACACAAAACTCTAACATTATGAACTTACAATTATGAACATTTATAGTGATAAAATTATGACCATGGAGCTTTAAAATTGTGAATATAGAGCTTCGAAAGATTATGAATGTATCAGTTATGGAGTTATGAATGTACAGTTATGGAGTAGATGGTTATGGAGTTATGAATGTTACAGTTATAGAGTTATGAATGTACAGTTATTGATCGGAATTATGAAACAAATAGCTCTGACATTATGAACATATAGTGATAAAATTATGAACATAGAGCTCTAAAATTGTGAACATAAGCTTCGAAAAATTATGAATGTACAATTATACGTTATGAATGTACATTATGGAGTTATGAATGTACAGTTTATGAGTTATAATGTACAGTTATAGAGTATGAATGTACAGTTATGGAGTTATGAATATATAGTTATTAAACATATAGTAATAAAATTATGAACATATACTCCTATAACGAAGCAGTCTGAAATTAAAAAAAAAAAAAAAAAAAAAAAAAAAAAAAAAAAAGAGATAACAGTGCCGTTAGCACTGTTACCCGTGTCCAGCTTGCAAGCTGGACACGGGTCCACTGCATAACGATTGAGGCCACTTGTAAGCAATCATTATTGTGTGACTATGATCCACACAAGTTGTGTAAGACCATATTTGTCTAGTGTACAATAATGTACATTCAATACAAAAATAATGTACATTATTTTTTGTTTGAGTGACATTATATTGTATAATGTACATACAGTACAAAAATAATGTACATTTAATATATTAAAAATGTACTTTTTGTTTATGTGACATAACATTGTGTTGGACCATAAGTCCACACAATAATTTGCCACTTGCAAGACTGTACGCGTGGGCCATGCTTAAGCCAATCCATTAAAAGCTCTGAACCTAAGTCAGCCCATATTATCATCTCTAATCGTAACTTATTATTCCAAACATTTTCTCCAAGCCCATATATTCCACTTTTGGGCTAGGAATGAAACATTGAGCCCAATAGTTATGGATCATAGTAGCAAGAAGGACATCATGGAACGACATACATGACGATGTTGGATGCATGTGCATGAAAGATGGTGGAGAGAAATTAAAATTGAAATTAAAAATAATAAAAAAGAAAGAAAGAAAGAAACAGACATGCTCTACTCATTCGTCGGATCCGCAATATTAGGGATGGCTACGTATTCTCATGCAATAATAAATTATTAATTATGTGTGTATTGTTTGGTTGGGATTATAATAAATGTATAGAGATTGTTGAGAGTTGACCTTTGCACTACCCTTGTCTCACCCCTATCACTACAAGTCTCCGTGGGCCCCCTCTCCCCCTAATCAGACAAATATCTCTCTCTGCCTTTTAGTACTCCCATATCTCTCCACCCTTCTATTTTACCCTACCTTTTATCATTGTTTCATAATTGTTGCTTTATTTCCATTTCTGCTCTATTAAACATCTTCTTCTCATTATTAGTATCTTTTTTTTTTTTAAATAGTAAATTATTGTGTACGTAAATGGTAAGTTATATATTTGATTATATTGCGTAATTTCGTTGAGTTCATCTCATAGATATTTGACTTAATAATTATAAGATTTTAACATAATTTTATATAAAAATTATTTATTGACCTTTTTTGTTTTAATTGATCAATTATTTTCCTTGCTGTAAATCAAAAGTTATATTTGATTTTTTTAATATTAAATATTTGACTTAATAATTATAAAATTTTAACATAACTTTAATTTATATGAAAATTGTTTATTGATCTTTTTGTTTTAATCGATCAATTATTTTCCTTGCCTCTATGGTTTTTGTTCAGTTGAGTGACTATGATTTACATCTTCCCAAATGCTCTGTCGGGGTTGGGGTTCAACCTTTTGAAAGAATTTTTCGAATTTTCAAAGTGGTTAACAAGTTGGTTAAAAAGATCATTTTCGATCACTTTTTGGTGGTAAGATAATGTGAGATTTTCAGTCGTGTATAATTAATTTAGTATATTTGATAACATTTTTTCAAGCAGGATAAATGCTTAACCCATAGCCTTTTCATTATATATAGATAGATTCTTCTCCTCAATCAACTTGATCAGATCAATTATATCCTTATCAACATTATCTTGAAATGTAATAGAACCCCATGAACTAATCACACTTATATGGTTTTATTTCACAATTGATTTACACAAAAATCTCGTAGCCATTACCTACTAGGTAAATCTCATCTTATAATTCTAGCTAGTTAACAAATGACTACAGGAAAATAACTCAACTTAAGTTGTTTATAACGGATCGGTTCAAACTGAAAACATCAATCAGCAGCTTCAAGAATTAAATTTAAAATCGTATGATTACCAAATCAATCGCTGGACCAACTTGGATTCCATGAATAATTTTTAGTGATGTTACAAAAATATAACCATGAAATTAACAAGAAATATGGGTCGAGGAATATTCTTTATCCACAAAATCTATAAATAGTAAATGAATTAAAATTTTTAAAAATAAATGAAAAGACCAAAATTATACAACATTGGACCGTGGTTGAAGCTAATTAAGAAATAGTTAAATTAATTAAAGATGATATATAGAGTAGGGGGGAATACGAGCAACAGTGATTACGAGGAGGTAGATAGATGAGACAGACATTCTGGGAGTCTGTCTGGTCAAACAAATTAATTATCGATTAGTGCGATGTTACAAAACAATAAGATTAATTAATTAATTAATTAGGTAATTAAACAGTCTAATTAGAATTAATTATTGCGACAACTTAGAACGCAGAATGGAAGAATTCTTTATTTTCAGACAACGTCAAGGGTGCCTATTAACAACGTATATGGTTTTGGAAAGTTTCTACGAGCCGTCAAAGAAAAATTCAAACATGATAGGAGTTTGCATATATGCCATAGCTAAAAGACATTGACTTTGTAGTAATTATGTTTGCTATAACATATTATGTTTGAAGTAATTTGTATTTTTCTGGGTGACGACGAAACCAGTAGTTATTACTTGAGAGTGTGTATTGGGTGAACCTAATTCTTGTATATAATTTGTAAAACACACAAAAGAGGTTATAATGCATTAAGACCCCATGCGACATGCTCGATCGAGAGGGTATGAACAATAATCGAACTCGTGATATTCTTGTACGAGAATCATGTTTTAACGACAAGCAACGTTTTGGGGCAAGTAATTTGTGTTTTGACTATATATATGAACCAAACAACATTATTTGTAATTTTAAGAGAAGAAAAGATTTTTGCAATTAAACAATTTAGGGTTGATTTATTACAAAGTTATTCATTAGGTAGGAAGATTCTATAGAAAAAATGTGATGATCAAGTCAATTAAGGTTTAGATGTAAAAATTCATTTGAAATTTGCTTATTGTTTTTTTTTTTTTTTAAATTAAAGTAGAAGGACCAACCCATAATTGAATTGGTTTTTTTTATATTCAAAATATAATGTCTTTATTAGAGTAATCCACAAAATTTGGAGAGAGGTTAAAGAGCATCACTGTTTGTCACTATCATTGATATGTGATACGCTTCATTGAATTTGTTCCATAAAACACATTTATAGGGAAGTAAATAAGTGTATAGATTTGTTGGCTTCATAATTTTTTTTTTAAAATTACAATATGTGTCCTTTTTACAATAGATGTAGATTGTTCAACTAATATGTGTCTGTAGTATATGTGTCTGTTGTACAACAGACGCAGTTAGCTTATTCTATACTAGTGAGATTTTTTTATGACCCACTCGAAAGAATTGTCTTGGTTGTATTATTATTATCATTTTTTTTTTTTTTTTACATTATTGTATTAAAAAAAGTCAAAGATTGTTAGGATTAAACGTTATCAATACACCAAAAATTATAACTAGTAGCAAAATGTATAAATAAGTGTCTGGTTTCAATAATAAAATGGTAGACTTGGACGTCTAAACTTTTGTCCAATAAAGGTGATTGATGAATTCAACTTTACTTATGCCATGCTTATAGGTTCCATAGTCATTTTATTAAATTAGTTTTTACTTGGATTATATTTTACATAAGTGCAGTGTATTAAAATAGGAAAAGAAGAAAAAAGTGTAACAAGTGTCCAAAAGAGCTAGTATCAAGTCTCGGAATTTTCAAGGTTGTCTGCAGAAATACTACATCGTAAAACTTTGACAATTATTATAGCCTTTTTAACATAAGCATGCACTCTCTACCTATGAATTAAATACTAGAATATAATAACGTGTAGACCCTATTTAGACAATTCCAGATAATTACGACGTATTGTAGACGTTGAACAGTCATTAATATTTAGACTTTTAGCCGCTAATATGATATATGAGAGTCGAAAGCTACGTCTTAAAGTCTTAAACCATACATTGAAAACTTGTTAGGACCAAAGGGAGAATTATATATTTTTGGGAAAAAGTTCAATAGGTCCTCGAACTTTAGTTTAAAAGTCAATTAGGTCCTTAAATTTTTTAAAAGTGTAATTAGACACATTAACAATTCATTTAAGTGCAATGAAACCCAAAAGTAAATTAATGACCTGCTATCACAGGTCATTAGGGTTCATGTCACTTTCCGGCGAATTTTTCGACAAAAAAAAAAAAAAAAAAAAAAAAAAAATAGTTAACCGCCGAAATTTCCGGTAAAAAAGTGACCGGCGAAATTTTTGGAAAATCTGGGTCGGTTGCTGGTCGCTTTTTTTTTTGCCGGAAAATTCGCCGAAAGGTGGCTTGAACCCTAATGACATGTGATAGGAGGGCATTATCTTGTTTTTGGGCTTCATTACACCTAAATGAATTGTTGATGGGTATAATTGCACCTTTAAAAAGTTTAGGGACTTAATTGACTTTTAAACTAAAGTTCGAGGGCCTATTTGACCATTTTCTCTATATTTTTTGAGTACTATTAACTCTACTACAATGCAGTATCACTAGATCACAGTTTGGAGAATTATATATTTTTATTTAGTCGGATGTTTATGTTATTGGATAATATAATAGTGGTTTTTTTTTAGTACTAGATTCTGTTAGAATGTAATATTATTAGGTTTGAACCTTTGACCTTTTATTTATGAGAGTCACAATTATGTCCTTTAATTTGATCACAAGATCTTTGTCATGTAATAGCGGATTTAATTTGTAAATTAAGGCTTAGGGTTTTAACATATTAGCGGTGCGATCAAAAGTTTTGATTTGCTTAGTTAAAAGTGGTACGTAAACAAAGAATAAGATTGTTCAACTAAACATATTCACATATAAGCAAATAGATATGCAGATTATTATATGTCACGCTTGTAGTTTTGATGCTTCTTATCTTGGTTTGTAAGTCTTTCAGTCATTGTTGGCAGTTAGGGATGACAACGAGGCAGGAAGTATACTCTCCGTTTTTGTTGGAAAATAGAAAATTTTCTCTATTTTCATCCCTAAGAGAAATTCTCGCTTCACGATCAACCCTATAGTCAAATTAGTAATTTAATACATTGTTAATATTAATTTGTTTATTTAAATGACCAAATTCAATTCAAATAGTATAAGTGTTTACAATCAAATAAGAACCAAATTATCTTTTGTGCAACTTATAATGTATGGTTTTGTATTCGAGGATAAGTGAATAATTGTGTATGTTGCCTTATGGGACAAAACATGAAGGGTGTTTTTCGTCTCTGTTAGAGCGGGGATTATTAGTGATCCTCGTGGAGTTGGGGAGAACTTGTCATCCCTACTAACACTAATTAATAAATTAAATGTGGTAGTTGTTTGGTCTATATTTATGTAATTAGTATTCTCCTTGTGCATGGCATCAAATAAATAAATAAATAAATAAAGTGGTAGCATATAAAAAAAATGTTATTATTATAGCTTTGAAATGGGTGATCGAGTAATCGAGTTGTTGAACATGACTTTCATATTTGAATGTCACAAGTTTAATTCTTATCATCAATTAGTACCCTCTTAATTTAGCTTGTAGTATAAGATCTTCTTAATTTAATTTAGCGGATCGAAAACATGTACTACAAATCAAGTTGAGCTGTTTTTATCAGACAACAAAAATACATGTCTGATAACGTTGGATCTTTAAAGTCTTGTATGCATTAATGGACAATGAGTCACTGATAATGTTAGGGTTTCGAAGCATTGTATATGATTGACGATGCATAGTTTTTTTTTTTTTTTTTTAGAGTATTATTATATATATGCATATTGGAGCTATCTGCTCGATATACATGCAGAGAGATATGTATATATACATCTCGAGAATTGGAGAATTTTTGGAAAAAATAGAAGAGAGAGGAATCTCTAGAATTGTCCGTAGATCTAAAAATAAATTATTAGGAAATTTGGTTTAAATAATCTTATTTTAGCAAATGTTACAGCATTGGTTGGATAGGATATGATGGTTTAATAATCTAATGACAACGATTATCTGAAAGACATTGAAAGGGAGGTATTTATAAATCTATATAGCACTTAATTAATGAATGGCCATTACTCTAGCCACCAAAAGTGGCCATAAGGTCCGTTATTTTATCATGAAGGCCTAACTATTTTTCTTCTCCCAAAAGGCTGAATTCACAATTTCAAAAGCCCTACACTTTGGCCTGACAGAGCATTTGAAATGACATAAATTATGATGACTTATTAATGACTTAGCAGATAGGATTAAATGTCAGTGCGCACATGAAAATTGTTTACTTTAGCCATAATTTTCATATTGTCACTATCAAAGTTTATACATTAATATCTTCTTTCAAATACTTTCTAGTGACCATTCAGCTAAGTTCGTAGGGCAAAACTCTAATTTCAAAAATTAAATTCATCACTCATCTATAAGAACATAAAACAAATAAATTTACACCAGAAGTAATTAAAAGATTAAGTCCACACGACAATCATGAATTAAACGACTAAAAGTACAATTTTCTCATTTACTATGTTGGGCAGAAATTTGAAGGTCAGGCCAAATCCAGCAGCTTGCCATTGAAACGTAACGTTAACTTGCTATATAAGTATAATAAAATAAAATTGAACATTTACATCAAAATAACAAACACTTGATTGACCTTTTATTATCTAAATGTGATACTGATTACTACGTAAGTATAATTAAATAAAGTTATATATTGTTTTAGAATAGTAGTAAACACATTCTTAAATAAAGTTAATATATCGTTTTAGAATAATAGTAAACACATTTTTAAATAAAGTTATATATCATTTTAGAATAATAGTAAACACTTCAATGTGATAAATTATAAAGTTATATATCTTTTAGAATAATAGTAAAGTTATATATCATTTTAGAATAATAGTAAACAGTGTCAATGTGATAAATTATAAGATGCTACCATTTTAATTTTATATTAGAAATATAGGCCCTCGTGGTAAGGAGCAGAGACGATAGATGCAATCCGTGAGCACCGACAGCAGGCATCAATCAGCACATACCTCGCTAGCATGCTCCTAATTAATACTATTTTTCATTTAATTTTTAGATATTTACGTTTTAACAACTTTCTAGATATATTCAGTCATATATGGGTGTCATAATCATTGACGATAATTCCCATCATTTTTTCTTCGGCGTAATTAAAACTCTGCACTTTCATGTATGCATTTATTAAGCTAATTAGCTTAGCACATGTATGTATATGTCATGATTTTAAATTTCTATGGTAAGTCCATCTACCCATCCCCATGCATGCAAACCCTTATAACATCAAGTCTATTTATTTATACTTATAAAGTTTATAATGAAGTGAGGCAATCAGTACAGTTGTAAATAATTTAGACTGATTTAATTACTATCTTGTGATTTATTGTTGGATAGAGTTACAAGGCAAACTTTGCTAATTCAGCGTGCACCTTTTGATAACAACTATAGATTTTCCCTTAAATCAAAGTCTCTTTAATGATACAAATGTGATTTTAATCCCTAAGAAGAATGGACGGTCGCTGATATATATGAGGCCGATTGCCCTCAGTAATGTGTCGTATAGGATTATGGCTAAGGTAATAGCCAATAGAATAAAACCGCTTATGGGGGATCTAATCTCGAAATCCCAGAGTGCTTTTATTCCTGGAATGCTAATTACTGACAATATTCTAATAGTTGTGGAGGTGGGAGTGTGGGACAGTATTTAAATAGGAAGCAGTGTGGTTTGACAGGTTGGGGAGCCTTGAAGTTAGATATGGCAAAGGTTTATGATAGAATGGAATGACAGTTCCTGCGTAGAATGCTTGAGGTTATGGGTTTTGATGATAATTGGATTAATATAATAATGCAATGTGTTACACTACAGTTCAACATAATATTGTGGTCAATGGTGTTAATAGTGGCAGATTGACTCCAACCAGAGGCCTCAGACAGGGAGATCCACTTTCTCCATATTTATTCATAATTTGTGCAGATGGATTGTCTATGTTGTTGCAGACAGCTCAAATGGCTGGCTCTATACATGGTTGTAGGGTGGCTAGAGGCCCCCCTGTATTACATCTATTTTTTGCAGATGATAGCCTGTTGTTCTTTAAGGCAAATGCTCAGGAGGCAAATGTGATAAAACACTGCTTGGGGCGCTATGAATTGAAGAATTGTCAGGACAGAAGGTGAATTATCATAAATCTAATATCTGTTTTAGTAAAAACACCAGGGAGGAGGACATGAGAGTGGTAGCGACGTGTTTACAGGTTGACCAGACACCCAACTTTGGGAAATACCTGGGACTACCATCTTTTATTGAGAGGAATATGAGATCAATGTTTTCTTATATTGAGGATAAAATTAAACAGAGGATTGGTTCGTGGAACAAGAAATTACTTTCACAAGCAGGTAAGGAGGTCTTGTTGAAAAGTGTAGCACAGTCAATGCCTACATTTCAATGAGTGTTTTCTTACTTCCTGACACAGTTTGCTTATCAATCCAAAGGACTATGAAAGATATTGGTGGGATACTGGTGTGGATAGGAGATACACTAGAGAGCATGAGATAAATTATGTGTCCCTAAGAAGTTTGGTTGCGGTTTGGGATTTAAGGATGTCAGGGGTTTAATTTGGCAATGCTAGAAAGCAAGGATGCGTTTTCTCACAAACCCCAACTCCCTAGTTGCAAAGATTTATAAGCACGTTATTTTCCTAATACCTCTTTTGTTGATGCCAAGATAGGAAATTGCCCGATTATTCTTGGAGAAGTATTATGGAAGCACATGATATGGTTGTAGCAGGAGTCCGTAGAAGGATTGGGTAATGGTGAAACAACATTGATATGGGGTTATCCATTGTTACCGGATGATCCTAGCCCCCTCATACAAACAAACATGCCTGAGGAACTGAGAGAAGCCCGTGCAGGTTTGATTGATCCACGGACTAATACTTAGGATCCCATATTTAACTGATTATTTGATGAGGAGGATGTGACTCGTATTACTAGAATTCCAATAAGCCCCGGATATGAGGACTCATAGTATTGGTTGCGTGACCCCAGAGGAGTTTATACGGTTAAGAATGCTACAGGAATATTATGGGGAATTATGTGCATGCTCCGACGATTTTGATAAATGGACTACGTGTGGAAGATGAGGGTTCCCCCAAAAGGGAGGACCTTACTGTGGAGAGCAATTTGTGATTTCTCCCTACAACTAATAATTTATTATAAAGAGGGGGGAGGTAGAACCAACATGCCAAATGTGTGGTTTGGCTAATGAAGATGTTATGCATGCTTTAGTTACCTGTGAATATTCTAGACTTGTTTGGAATGTTTCAGGACTACCTATAACAAATATCATTACCGGTTTATTCCCAGCATAGCTAACTGGTGCGCTTGCAATGTTAACAAAAGAAAAAGTGCTTTTATGGTGGCAGTCCTGTAGTCAATTGTGGAGATGCCGCAATTCCGCACTCTGGGATGACGCCCTCCCTCCACCTGCCGGCGCATGGAAAAGGCGGCCGGACTTTGAGTGCATTCCAGAAGGCCAACCAACGTCCTCCTCAAGCCGCGACGGCTACAACATCAACGATCGCTGGTCACGGTAGGCCGAGGTGCTTCGTGGATGCAGGGTTCCGACACGCCACTGGGGAGGCTACCTTCGGTATTGTCCTTCTCTTCGTCAGGCGACGAGTTTACGGCAGCACGAAGATGGAAGTTACCGGCTTGTTTTTCGCCACTTATGGCGGAGGCCCTAGCATGTAAAGAAACCCTATCTTGGTTACTGGAGAAAGATGTAACAACGGTGGACCTACTCACGGATTGTATCGGAGCTACGGAACATTAATAGCCAGGAATTAGCAAGTATTCTATCCTATGTTGGGGTTATAGTGGACCAATGTAGGGTGGCCATGGCTTCGTTTAATTATTGCTCATTAAGTTACGTAACTAGGCACTTTAATTCACATGCTCATACTTTAGCTTCTTTAGCTTTTACACCGGACCAGTTTTATGTACTGGGATTCTATTCCTCCTGACTCTATTGCAGCTTTGATTCATTAATACAATCATTGGTTGGTTGGTTTTCAAAAAAAAAAAAGTGTCTTTATTCATGTTTATAAAATCGACCATTTTTTTATCCTAAAAAGTGAATGAAAATTTTCTTCTTCTTTTTTTTTTTAATTGTTGAAAAATTGTCGATTTAATGCTCTAATACCACTTGTATGTTATGCCAAAAAGTTATAGTTAGTAGCGAATGCGCAAAATTATTTTCTTATAGACCGCATCACATTTTCGAGACGCTAGGTGTTAAACTTGACCTTTTAAAGCCTTTACCGACCTCCGCTCAACAATCTTGGCTCCAGCACTGGGTGCTAGACTTGACTTTACTAGCCTCCACTCAAAACACACACATATGTGATTTACCTTGATTTCTTTGACAAATGACACCCAATTATTATTATTTTTTTCATACAAGGGCAAAGAGAAACAAGAAAGCGGGTTATACCAATCTAGCATAGCAAGGGCCATTAATTTACCGAAACAAAATGAATTGAAAGATGTGTTCTGTCTCACGAAAAAATTAATGAGGTAATAGTTAGATGTCATATTAATTATTTATATTGCATATATATTATATCCTCATAACGCCCCTCACGCATGCATGCCAATGACTTAGCTTTTTGATAAGTCACAAACATCATGTGACTCTGATACCAAATATATTAATGATATATCCTCACTCAACTAAAAATTTGAACTAATAATTGAAGTATAAATGTATATTTTATATACTATATATATGCCCAACAAAAAGACTCGAACACAAACCTTCTTGAGGGTCCTCAAAATTTTGTAGGCCGATATAAAGGCGACAATTATGGTGTGCTATCCCGTCTACACAGAAATTGAATTTATTATGAGATGGATGCAATCATGCATGCTAATAGATGCATGCATGTAAGGATAACATTACCATATGCATACATGCATGCATGCATGCATGAGCATATGATTGGGTGTTTAATTAACCAAACACAGTGGGAAAATGTGCAGACAGCCAAGACAGGTCTATTCTAAGGTTGGACTTAGAAAAGGGTTAGGTTTGGCTTTTTCATCTTCCTGTTTATTTCCACCTCCAAGCCACCCTTATTGAAACGATCCATTCTCTCTCTCTCTCTCTATGCAGGGTGCATTATATATCTATCTATCTATCTCTCTCTCTCTCTCACTATGTAATGATGATGGAAGCACTACCGCAGCCTTATGTATGTCCAAACCAGACAATAATTAAGGTGGGCATCACCCCGCAGGTCTTACGTTATTAAAACCATTACTTTTCACTCTTCAGACAGACCCTAATTACCTGCTAGCTAGGCTGGGGATCAGATCTTCATGTCTGATCTCTCTGCAGTTCCAAACTTACGGCAAACAAAAATGGCGGAAAGTGTTGTTGACTTGAACATGATCCCTCTGGACGATGGGGAAGAAGAAGAAGAAGAGATTATAATCGATCCGAAAACCAGCTCGAGCTCTAACAACCACAGCGTCGATGACCAGTTGGACGAGGAGGAGATCACCACGAGTAATGATGGCGGGAAGAAGAAAGCGATGAGCTCTTCGTCCAACGGCAGCAGCACCGCCGCCGCCAGTAGCGGCGGCAGCGGCGGCGGCGTCCGACAGTACGTGAGATCCAAGGTTCCGAGGTTAAGGTGGACTCCTGATCTCCACCTTTGCTTTGTCCAAGCTGTCCAACGCCTCGGCGGTCAAGAGAGTAGGTTTACTTCATTTTCAACTAATTCTGGGACTACAAGAAAACACCGAAATACTTACAGATTCGATTGATTTATTTACCATTTTTTTTTTTGTTAGTTTGATAAATTCGATTTTTGTTTATAACTATTAGTGATTTAAACATGTCCTTATATTTCATTTTACATAATCGGTGCAGGAGCCACGCCCAAGCTCGTTTTGCAGCTAATGAATGTTAAGGGTCTAAACATTGCTCATGTCAAGAGCCACCTACAGGTGATTTATTAGGCGATTTCGTGCTTAATAATCTTTTAAAACGATTAAGAATTGAACTCCAAAACTTCTAGTATATATGTTATTAAATTATATATGTGAAGTAATAAAGTTTTGTTTTATTAATTTATTGGGAACAGATGTACAGGAGCAAGAAGGTTGATGATCATGGCCAAGGTAAAAGAAAACCTCAAAATAATGAATCATTTTCTGGGGATTAGGGTTTCCAGTTCAAGTCTAATTTCTCTAATTTATGATGTTTTTCAATAAATTTTTAGTGATAAATGAGAGAGCTGGATATCATGCGGGGAACTCGAACAATCTTCTGCAAAACCTCTGGCAATTACCCATGTTTGATCGGAGAATTAGATCCAACTTCAGGTACCAAAGTTTTGAGAGTTTAATTTTGAGTGCCGAGAGAAACTTATGGCCACTATTTAAGGGTGTGCACTGAATAAAACTCAGACTTGTGACCCTAGATAGCAAATGAGGTAAACCAGCCTACTAGATTGCATCAGCTTAAAAGTAAACCAGTCTAGGTTGTCATAGCTGATCAGTTCAAAGGTAAACCAGTCTATGTTGTTCATAGCTGATCGGTTTAGAGCTAAATCATTCTAGCTTGGGCATATATAGCTGATTGATTCAAAGGTGAATCAGCCTAGGTTGTCCATAACTGATCGACTAAGACCAAGAAGGTCAATTAGTCACTCCCGTTGGGTCGAACTCGTAACCTTTGGGAGTTTAATTAACATGATTTTACTTAATTGTTTGTTCAAATATTGATCATCAGGTACATGAACAATTCTTGGAGCTGCAGCAGCAGTGCAAACTGGATGTCTGCAAGAAACAATAATTCGATCATCAATGGAGGTTTGGGAATGAACAAGAACATGATCTTCACAGGCGGCCCAGAGTGGAAAAGAGGCCATGAAGCCCTGAGAGAAGCCAATAATGCGAAACCAGCACAGTTACAGTCAGGAGAGAGCTTGATCCCAAGCTTCATCAATGGAGTTTCTTCCCCAGACATAAAATGGAGCAGTTTTAGCCCTGCAATGAAGAGAAACGGGGGCGAAAAGGGGGTGGATTTGAACCTGACATTGAGCATGAACTTGAAGAGAGAGAGAGAACAAGATGACAGCAGCAGCAGGCACTGTAAGAGGAGGTGTTTGGATGGTGGGGAAGAAGTGGATAGCTCATTGTCTCTCTCATTGTCATCTTCAAGATCTAAATGTGCTTTCTGAATTATTATTGAACTTTAGGAAGCTAAGTAAGTATGATGATTTGAGGATTTTAAGGTAAGGTTTTTAGGGGAGTTTTTGAAGAATCCAAGATTTGCAAGTACTCTGGATCTCATCACAACACCAATTCATCACTAGGAATTGTAGTGAGATGTTGTTGGTACTTGCAATGAGGATATATATACATATATATATGTTGCATGTTGTTTAAGGATCATATCAAATGATGATGCATTGTACTGTTGTTCTTCACTTTTAATTAGCTTCTGCTTAATTAATTGTAGTGATTCATCAATCTTATGGAACCTCAATTCTTTAATTTCCCACTTTTATTCTACTTTCTAGCTTATTTTAGATTCTAATTTGCTACTTAATTAGCTTCGATTTAGGGAAAAATCCGTAACCGTTACCTAAAAAAGCATATATGAGTGAAGTCGTCCATCTTTTAAATTTGTCTCAACTAAAAGCCTAAGCTGATAGAACTATCGCACATTGATATGACTAACCTTTAGTCTAGCTCTAATACCAAATTGAAGCATGTACTCCATCTCAACTAAAAGCCTAAGCTGATAGTTGGATTGCACATTGATGGCTATATGCTCACAATATGTTCATTTATTCACCAATTTGAAAAGAGGAATCCAAAGAAGTAGAATCATAATTGATTAACATATATATATAGATGGAAGGAATAAATTTCTAACCATTTAAAAGGGTCAAAAATGAAGGGCATATTGAATTTGTCCATCTCTGCATGTACTTGTTTGTTTCCACCGGATTTCCGGTGGGTGTTTCCGATGTTGAGCTACCATACTTGGGAACTACATAGTACACGTGTGTCATTGTGTCATTTGTATGGGGAAACATTTCCATTTTTTATTATATATACTACATTGGTATTTATATATCGTAAAATAAGAGTAATTTAATTAAGTTTTAGTCAGACTCCATTCAAGAATTCAGGTAAATTTTACAACGTATTGCTATATTTCGATACTTTTTTACTTCAGTATGATGTTGTACATCTTGCCAAAAATGAAAACCGAGAGCAATTTCAGGAAAAAAGAAGAAGAAGCTAAGCCGGAATCATTCCTATTTTTTTCTTTTCAATCACTCGATATGACAAAAATAGCTCATTTTTATTTTTATTTTTTAATGAACTCTAAGTTACTACTTGAGGGTTCACTGACGCAACTTTGTCTTGTGACCCTAACCGATAAATGATCACAATGAGGTAAAACACCCTACGTTCTCAATAACTGACCTGCTCAAATTAAGAAGGCTAGGTTCATTCCGCAGGAAAGTTGACGATGCGATATATCGCATTGTCAGGTATCGACTTATATCGTTGGAAATCCTCGTATCACCCTAAAACGTCCGGGGCACCTTTATCCATTAAATGGATATACAATAATTAACCTTATACGTATCAGCCTTCGACCGAGCTCAGTCACTAGCCACTTCAGCTGACTGGCATCCGGCACGGCCAAGTGACTCTATCAACACGGACCGGCACGGAAACATGACCTCACAGGAACAATAAATCTCTCTCATCTCCTTTCTTCCTATATATATATGATATAGGGTCAGGTTCATGTGAGGTCAGTTTTTTTCCCGTTGCGCGTACAGTGTGGCAATACATCTCAATAAGGTATGCATTAAATGCATCAAACAGGTTCGTATAAATTACATCATTATGTATGTGGTGTATTTTATTTTATTGTGTGTATATTTGCATTTCTATATCTGGTGTATTTTTGAACTTACCCCATACTGTATGAATGACAATTAGGAAGAGAGATATCATAGCGCAAAGAATGAGGTTGGGTTACCTTGCTCTCACGTAGACCGCACGAAAAGACGGTCACTGATCCTCACTCTCCCGTGGAACCGCGGTCAGCAAATACACCTTTATAGTATTAAGAATCATTATACAGTGTCGAAAATACACCAATAGAAAATGTAAAATAATAACCATTCTAAAAAATAATAAATACCACTACACATAATGGATTTACAAACAACTATGTGTGGTGATTTTGTATAATTTATACCAATTATAGGTGTATGCGCACGGGAAGACTTATGACCTCACAAGATAACTCAGACCATATATAATATATAATATATATATAATATAATATAAATATATATTAGCCCATACTTATATGCATTTGATTTATTCTATACAAATTAAAAATATATATATAGTCTCGAGCAGTCCCTATTGTTGTTTTCATCCATAGCTGAAATCAAAATGCTTTAATAATCTTAACTAAATATATAGATACCTACACTTTAGCTAGGTTGCTTTAGCAAAAATCACCAAACAGACAAATTAATCACTACTATTCCTTACGTACTATATACAAATTAAACAACTTAAACCCTAACCTATAACCTATGTAAGAAAGGCTAAAGCACCTATGATATATTGTTGTGTTGTTCCAAAGAAAATAATATAGAACCATTATTCTTACATGTTAAATATTAATATATATATATTAACTCTTTTAAATATGAGTTGCATGTTCACACCCTCATTTAGTAGTTGCAATTTCCCTTTTTATCCAAATAAATCGTATAACTCTATTAAAATGAAGGGTGCCCAAGTAGACGGAACGAAGCAATGATTCTCTAGTACTTATGAAGGTTACGGTTCTTATTCTTTTTAAACACCCTCTTAGTCAAGCCATTGTTATGCACAATAGCCATTCTGAATAGCGGTTTCTACCTCTATTATATAAGGGTTCAGAATGCGGAGTATATAGCTTCTTCCCTTGTGCGACATTGCACTGATATGTATACACTATATGAAGCCCTATCA
>VALG01008971.1:0-15622 GCA_009835305.1 Ipomoea purpurea | reverse complement strand
TACACAGAAATATCATACACAACATTCCGGTTCGATATCATTGGATGACATCGCCCGAAGATGTTATACCTCCAGCTCTACAACAAATCGCATAAGAGATGATTCAGTAAAAGGATCCTCGCGTCTCACCCCTAAACTCAAGAAACATCATATGTCATGCGAGCATGCATACGATGGAGAAGATGATGATGATGCCATACTCGATTGAAATCTGAGTATACTATCTGTCTGGATTTTCTATCAGCTTGCCTTTGGAGGCCTATGAACTAAAGGTTTGTGGGTTAAAGAACTTTGAATATCCCAGCATTGCCTTTTAATTTGGACTTTGGATGCCTATGAAGTAAGATTTGATGTTAAAGAAGTTGAAAAGGCGTGTATACGCAAATTATTCAACTGTCATAACCGAATGCACCTTGCAAGGTGCATACGGTTGCAAAACGGCGCGTTTTTGTTTAAAAAAAACGGCGTCAACTTAAGAAGAAATGCATCGGTTCATATTGTCTCAATAGTTTCTTTTTTTTTTGTGGTAGTTTCCAGATATTTCTAACTGATTATTTACCAGCTAATTTTCATACTTTATAAGGAGTTGTTAGGTAATGTTGAGGATAAGTAGAGTGATTGAATTATGGATGAAAGGATATCCCACAATATATTATAGTAACTATAGGTTAATTCCACAGTGGACATAGAATAGAGTATAAAATCACTGAATTAATTCACAATAGAATGAATGATTAGTTACATCACAATGATGATGATGAAGTAAATCCAAATGAATGACTAAATAATGATGAATAGGTCCACCATATGTGACAAAAGAATTGAATATATGTGAATCTCCACAATGGATGAACTAATACATCCACTAATGATGAACTAAATATCCATTAAATTCATAACTATCATATACACCAATTTCATAACTATATATCCACGAATTTCATAACTATAATACTCCACAGTGAATGAATGGAGATAATAAATCCACCCAATGATATGAATGTAATGAGTTAAAAATCCACAATGAATGAATGAATGAAGTAAAAAATCCACAAATGAATGAACCTGAATATCCCTATATATTGATCTAAATATCCACAATGAATGAACAAATGTCTAATTCATCAACTATATAGACCACAATTTCATACTTTTCTCACAATTTCAATAACTATATATATTATCACAATATGCTATTGCTGAGAATCGCTGATTTTTTTTTAAAGTGAGACGCGCGTGTTTTAATCAAAACGACGTCGTTTTGAACCGTATGCGCATGCACAATGCGCATGGTACATTCGGTTGCACAGCAATAACTATTGGCGTGTTAGTAGCAGATCAGCAGCGATAACTTAATTGGTCTTCTAATAATTTCCCTACACCCTACCACCCAATAATTCTACATAATAATGCATCCTTTTCCTGGGTCCCACACCTATTCACCATCAATCACTTTGGAGTATAAATAAACGAAGATAAAATACAAAACTAAGAAATCAAATTCAACAGAACAGCACTAAACATTATGAATGTTTAAGGTAATGTATACTTTAATTAGACATTATTAAAATGTACTCGTATATCTTAAGATCAACTTTAATATGTCACTGTAATGAGTTAAATTATTATTTTTTTAAATTTGTAATATAGCATACTTTATTATAAGTAGTAAAAATGTAAAATTAAATTACTTTTTTTTTTAATATTTTAAATCTACTACTAATATACACATATTGTCATTGTCACAATGTCACTTCCAACAAAATTAACATAGTGGAGAGTGGGGCTAGTACTAAAAACTTTTCAACATAAAGCAATTAATTAAAAGCAATGACAGCCAAAGACCTTGTGCTCAAACGGCATGAAAGTGACTCTTCCAAATGGAGGTTATGGGTTTGAGCCTAAGTGGGATGTTATTGACTTGTTGGTTTCTATGTATATTACATGTACTAGGGTCAATGACAAAGAATGTGACTAGACTTTTAACACATAATCCAAAACAACATTTAATTAATAATTACTTGTTCTACGATGATCAAACTCCTTGATTATTCCTCTCTTATATATTTACGGAATAACATGCTCTCTTCTCCGTCCAACTAGCTAGGCGACGAACTTAAATATAATTTTACGGAATAACATGCTCTCTTCTCCATCCAACTAGCTAGGCGAAGAAGCTGGTTTTCTGATGGAGAAAGTCATAGTCAATTCTTTGTCATTTAGTTAAAATATTTAATTGATTTATTACATTTAAATTTACTAGTAACTTTAGGTATTGACTATTTCGTTTAATTAAATCAAATCGACAAGTTAGTGTGTTTAGTTGTAACTTATTAAAATTCAGAAGTCTAATTACATTTTTTACATAAAGTTTAAGAAGTTTATTTAACCATTTTTCCTTTAAAATTATTAATTTTTGCTACTTTTAACATTTAAATTAATTTTTTAAATTTTTTCCTGCTTCAATTCTTTTGTTGGTGCGTGTTGGATATTGGTGAATAAATCGATACACAAAAGAAATATATATTAAAAAAATATTGTATGAAAAATAAAATTCAATTTATAAAAAATTAATTCTAACAATTTTGGTACAACTTTTTAGCTTAATTAAACTTCTCACAACATCCTAAGATCTTTCCTCAATCGGTCCTCCCTAAGCCGGTGATGGGGAATTTTTTGACTATGTTTTGGGACGGATTTTCGAGTGAGGAATAGGGATGGGTGGAACGGGTTTTGAATGCTTTCTAATCCCTTTAATTAGATTTAGGATTCCCAGTAAGAATTTGAATAGGTAAGGGGTTTAGGATCCCTAATACGAATCTGAAAGGTAAGAGGTTTAGGATTCCTAATATGAATATGAAAATGTAAGAGATTTTTTTTTTTTTTTATGAAAAAACCGAACAAGACTTTTATTAAATCAAAAAGAGCAATACAATCTGGTTATGGAAGAAACCCAACTAATGGGATCAGTAAAAGAACGAGAAAACGCCTAGCCAAACGCTGAAGCAAGCCCCTTATTCACTGACCCTAGCAATATACGATATAGACACTAACTTCAAAAGTGTCGTTTTAACTCTCGACATTCACGAAGAATACACCTGCAAAAGAATAATCTTGCAATGAACCGTTTAGCAGGTTACATACCATCTGACAATCCGAATAAAATAATCACTCGCTGCATATGTCTCTCCTTAGCCCAGGATAGAGCCTCCCCTTGACCGCCATAGCTTCTGCGAGATGGGCATTATTCAAGCATCGAAGAGGACCACCTTTCGCCGCAACATAAGAGCCATTGTTATCCAGGATGACATTCCAAAACTAGCTTCGCTCGAGTCCTGAAAAAAAACGGCCGCATCAAACAAATATACGATGGGCTGGCATACCTGTAAATGCCACCTGTAAGTTCATGTCACCATTCACTCCAGAACCTGAGGCCGCCGCTAAGCCTTCTTGCCAAAAATTCACCAGATTATCAATCACATGCTTAACCTTGTAGGTTGCCAAGTTGCTTGATTCCAAACAACCTCATTCCTTCCCCTCCAAACTGACCAACAGATAGCTGCATACATAATTTTCGCTGTTGAAGACCCACTCACCAAGCCATTCGACACCCAGGTAGTAAAATCACTACCAACTGGTGGCAACCTGCATTCAGAGTAGTTCGACCAAAGAGAGGACAACAGCCGTGCACTCACAGAACAGATGTAAAACAGTTTCTAATTCTTGGTGACAAAGAGGACAAGTAGCATCAAGTTCCACTCGCTTCCCAGTTAACGCAGATAGCGTCGGAAGCACCCCATTGATGCAACGCCACAAGAAATTACGAACATGCGGGGGGACTTTCAATTTCCAGAGATGTCTCCAAGCTGCAGCTGAAGCCTGGTTCTGATCTTGTACCTCCGAGAGAAGTCGGTAACCATTTCTTACCGAGTAAAGGCCTCTCAAATCATTTTTCCAACACCATTGATCCTCGAAATGTGGAGAGATTGGAATTTGCAGAATGAGACTCACGTCACGGGGCTCCAGAACAGGTGAGAGGGCCCTCTTTACTTTATCCAAAAGACTAACGAGCTTTATTTCAAACAAGATCCACGGTTCAATGGACCATATCAAAAAGGGATTTAGGTACATGTACATATTTTTAGCAAACTATTTAATAATAAGTAAATAGTTCTACTTGGATAATATTTATATTTAATACAAATATTTAGGAAAACACCGGGTGCTACAATACACTTCCTCATCAAGATCACCATGTAAAAAGGCATTGTTAATGTCAAGTTGTTGAAATGTCCCAAAACCTTTGGAAAACCAACTGCCACATCTAAGAAGGTCTTAAAATAGTTGGTCATGCAGGAACCTGGAAGAAAAAAAGTTTCCAAAATAGTCCAACCTCCCAGTTGTTGAGTAATTACCTTTGGCCACTAGTCTAGCCTTGTACCTCTTCAATAGATCCATTAGCTTTAATGGTTGACTTGTATAACCCTCATCTGCAAAACATGGGTGACTTTCCCCTTGGGGGCAGAATCTAACTAAGGAACTATGGTATCAATTCTGAACCAAGGCCTTTATTTTAGAGTGCATTGCCTTCCTCCAGCCTCCAAATGCCTGCATTAACTTCCCATGGTAAAGATGTGGTTTCAATGTGTAATGTGATGGAGCTACACAAGGCTTATGATTGGGAAGGCAAAGCTATCAAAGGAAGATGAACTTTGGTGTATAGGATGTGGGGGGAAAATTCTGAGACCGTGATTTGTTTCCTTAGCTGGGTTTTGATAGTAATAGTCATTTAAGTTTCAAGGGAACTGCCTTTGTCTTGTAGATCCTTCGGTAGGTTCGTGAACCTGCTCATTCCTCTGGAAGACTTGCACCAAAAAGTAATTTTCAACATATGCTTCATTACCATTTTAACCACTGTCGTTAGGAAATCATGTTCAGGAAATTTCAATTCAAGCATCTCATCATTGTCACTAGTAAAATCTGTCCAAGGGATTCATCAACCCTCATTTGAAGAATGTCTACCTTGACTTTCATGTCTGTCATGACTCTAGAACCAGTGGGTTGTAAACAGCTAAGTTCTTCTTCAAACATGACTTGGAACTAAAGGCAAAGGAGGATTAAGCTCCTTAGTTAATATCTGATTCAGTAGTGAATTCTGAGTTCTGTTCCTTGAAGGGGTATATGAGCTCCATAAAATTTGACAATCTGTGGAAATAAAAGCCCTTTTATCAACAGTATCATATATGATGTATCCCTTTACATTTGCTGGGAAGTCCAAAAAAATGTATTTCCTTTGCCCTAGGCTGCATTTTGTTTCTTCCTTGTGGAATAGTTGCACCAAAGCACAAACTCCCAAGTGGCCTGAGCCTGAATTTATAATCTGTCAACTAGTCCTCCAGTTTTACATTTCCATAGGGAGTCTTTCCCACCAAAATGACCGTCAAAATGGCAGTCTATTAAATGAGGTAGGATGCATGGTAATAGTACGAATGTCCCAAGAAAACTTCATAGACAAGTCCCAGATTGAAATCTTGGGCTCAGCCACCACTTAAGAATGTGTTGGTGTTTCCTTTCTACGCCATCCCCATTCTGTTGGGGTGTGTAAAACACAAGATTTCTTAATGAAACAATCCCTTTCTCATTGAAGAAGGTGTCCAAATTAGAAAACTCAGTCTCAATTGTCTGTTCTCACAAATCCTACCATCCTGAATGCTCCCAACAATCAATTTACTAAAAAAACCAGGGTTATAGTTTAAAGGGCAAAAAGATGGGATAAAGTAGAACATTATATGGCACTATGTTGTTATTGAGTCTAATTTTCCCCACATGAGTGACTCCTACTGTCTCACCATTAGGTAATTTCACAGAGGTGTTTTGGACACTGTGACATATCTCAAAATAATCTAAGGAGCATGTTATATGATCTGTTGCCCGTGAATCTAATATCCATACCACATGTGAATTCAAGGCAACATTAATATGGAAGTTAGAGATAGGTCTACCTTCATTGTGGACCTCCACAGATTCTCTAAAAGCAGGCTTGATCCCAGCAGTATTAACAATGATAGCAGCATTGCTTGAGCCTTGATTTCCTTTGTTTTGACTCTGCAAAAGAGTCAATAATTTTTGGAATTGGTCAGTTGACAAACCTGTGTCTCCTACACTTGACTCAAGGAAGCACTGGATGGTTGTTGTATATCCAATGACTGCTTTCCCTTGGACTTGTAACCTGGAATCCACCCTGGTGGATATCCATGTTTCTTATAACACTTGTCAATGGTATGGCCATTCATGCCACAAAAAATACACTTATTTGTCAATGGTATGGCCATTCATGCCACAAAAAATACACTTAGGCACACTTTCTTCTGTATTTATAGCATCCTTTCTGGGAGTACACTACTCCTAGTGAAGTATTCATTGACTATTAGATTGCCTTGAATGCACTTGAAAATTTCATTCGGAATTTCGGGGATCCTATGTGGATCGGATTGTGAATAAATAGTGGTGTAAACCCACTTCTCAAATTAATGTGGGACAAAATCTTCTTATTTTTCTCTTCATTTTTCCAATTCAAATGGGTTACTTTGAGAATCAATTTCCCATTTACCCATTATCCATTTTGAGCATACAATATATCAATCTCTTCGTCTCACTACAAAAGAATCTGAATCCACTTTGATCCGACCTAAATAAAAAATAGACCACACTGCACTAATAATTGTACCACAAAATAGCCACTTTTAATGTCATTTTAAGCTATTTCTTTTCCAAACATATTCCAGGTAAAGAAAACGCCTCAACGGCTTCAAACCTTACTAACCGGTTGAAAAGTTTGGAATGCTTAACCACCTCCTTTTGTTTCTTGATTTGGGTTTACGGTTTACCTCAACAATAATCCAATTGGTATAATTATCTCCTCTCAGTCTCCACAAGACATAGTGGCCACGACCATATCTTATAGCTAATGTTGCAAAATAAGCTAGACGTTAGTCGGACGCCAAAGGCCCACCTAACACCCATGCGGAATACAAAAAGAAAAAGTAAATACTGTGTGTGCATATATTAGCAAGGTATATATATATGTGTGTGTGTGGCCCAAGAGTTGTCCTAGAGCCATGTGCTATAATATTAAAGAGTTATTCACTACTGGGAAATGGAGGTTTTTTGAGAACTTTTACTTCTACAAGACTATAAGTTTGAGTTTTTTGAATTAAAAAAAAAAAAAAAAACGCAGCGTGAATTTTTACACCATATTAACATCTATATGTTATTTATTTAACATATAGATAAATATTAAATATTAACATTATTATAAAAAAATTGTCTAAAGTATATATATATATTTGTAAAGTGCCAAGTAGGCAAACACTTTGTACTCAGATGATATTTCTGTGACTTTCCTTGAAGGAAAGTCATAGATTTAACCCACTACGATATTCTAAATATTTTTAGACTAATATTTAATATTTTAATACTAACTATTAAAGTATTAAATAGTTTATAATTACAAAATATTAAATATTTTTTTAAATCTTTTAAATTTATTGTTTTTAAAAAGGACACCTAGGCACTAGCAGGCGCATGCAAGTTGCAACCTTGTATCTGGGTTCATTGACTTGGTCTTTCTAAACACTATCACGCAGAATTTATTTATTTTTTCCTTTTTAAATTCAGCCTATACCTTTTGTCCCCTCTTATTAAGATTGAAAATCTTACAATATCTTGCAAAGGACAAGTGATGGGCCTCTTCTTTTTCAAAGTAGCTTTTGTAAATGACGAATTTTGAGCTCAGGGTTGTTGTTCATCTTATCTTGCATTAGTTGTAAAAGGGGTGTTATAGGCTCAAATGGTTGTGAGCATAGGGATCAAGTAGGTTTATATTAATTTGCATGCTTGTTTGAGATTCAATCCACCACTTCCATTGATTTGGTCAATGATCTTTTGAAATGGGAGTGTACTTTCATACATTCGAGGTGTAAAATTAGAAGTATGTAGTAACTCGAATACGGTTCAAAGTTATAAACTTAGTCGAAAGGTTTTCAATCTATTCGGGTCCTATATATTCCAAAAAAAAAAAATAATTGTGGTGCGTGAGACTAGTAAATTCGTGTAGGCTAATTAACATCAATAAGATATGTAATTAAGAGAAATTTCTCTAAGTAATTTAATAAAGCTTTTTAATTTAAAAACTCGTGTAGGCTAACTTTTTATTTTAAAGTTAAAAGCATATCAATTTAATAAATTAATTTAAAAACTCGCCTTTTCTTTCCGCGTATTTTTTTTTTTGAATGGAAAAACATCATTAACTTTTAAAAAGTAAATGTACAATACAAATAAGAATAGAAAAAATCTAAATGTCAACTATTATGTAGTGTGATAAGTGATAACATCTTTGTTACCATTCCAAATATATGGTTATGGTTCTTTTTTTAATCGTTGATTCTTCCTGTGTTCACAATATTACTAAATTAAATTAATTTGGGCCCTCCAATTTCACAACATTAAACTATACTAGCTACACATCATATCCCAATAAAAATATTTAAGGAAAATGTCCCAAAATGCAACATGTTGTGTGTTTTCTCCTGACCTACTCCAGCCATTCTGCTCTACATTTGTGCATAAACCTCCTATACTGTACTTCTTCAATCACTGTTGATACCTCAAAATCAATTCTTTTACCCGCTTTGACAGCAATATATTCAGCTTCCTTACAATCCAAGCACCATAGCTTTTTCTTTTGACAACAACACAATGCCTTTCTGTCTGATGTGCATGTACCGCAAAAGGTCTGGACAACTCGTGCTTCTTATCATCTTATGTGCAAGCGTACATGTCCTGTACAAGTTGACTTGAGGCTTTCTGGTCTAATTCTTGTTCTCCTTTATTTCCTTCCATCCTCCAATTGACTCCACATCCATCCAAATGGTATAAAAATCGCTCCTAATTGCTTTCATCATATCCACACAAACAAGCAAATAAAAACTCTGTTAAAGAGTGTCTGTCAAGTGTGAAGGATATACCTTACAATAATCCTTTTGCTTTTCATTTGCAGCAAAAGCTGGTGCTACTTAACATCCTTATGGTTCATGAAGATGCAGGAATGAATCCCCTGAGGATGGAAAGAAACGTATTTCGCCTTCTCTGTTTCTATGTATTTCAAATAGACAAAATATCATCTGCAAACAATTGAATTCTGCATACACCTCCAATACTTCTCCCATCCTTGTTGGAACTTCAAAAGACATACAATCACTAATACTGAATTCGACATTAGAACTCACATTGATGTTACTATAATTGGGTTCCTTTAGAATCCAAGCACCATTGTTTTTGCTTCTCACACTCAAACGAATTCCATTGCAACTATCAGCATCATCAATTTCAGCGGGATCAATCACATGTGCATGATTTGAAGCTTTACATCCCCCAAAGTATAGGAAAATGGCAGGTTACAGACCCCAAGCCTACTGCAAGCGAAATCTGGACACTATCATCTTTAGAACATGCCTACATTATGGAGTACAATATAACAATTAATACCAAAACCATTACCATCTCCATCATATATATATATATATATATTATATATTTATATATATTATTAAAACACCAATTATTAGAGATGAGGGGAACATATATAACTAACCTTGAACCACTTTTCAATTGAAGGAATCCTCAAACCACTGCAATTTGCTATCCCAAAGAAGATGTAAGGATTCAAGACTCTCCAAGCCTGAAAGCTCAACCAAAACTTTTGCAGTTCTGAAAATCTAGCCATTTGAGTCTTTTAAAGTTGATAGATCTACTATTTTTTCTAATGCCACACAATTCTTTGTAGAGAGGCTCATCAAATTAGGAGGAAGTTGTGGAAGTGATCTAAGGTTTTGCAGATCGTCCAAGCGGAGAATCTTCAAATTGGGCAAATGGCAAATGCTTGATAGTAAACTCTGAAGATAGTATCTTCCATTTAAATCTAATTCTTTCAATGGAAGATCATCTACTTCATGCAAATAGTTGTCAGGAATAGTTAGAGCATTGCAATTGCGAATGTTAAGCTCTATTAAGGATGAAACACTCTCCATGTTTGGAAGCTCAACCAAACTTTTGCAGTTCTGAAAATATAGCCATTCGAGTCGTTTCAAGTTTGATAGATCTGCTATTTTTTCCAATGAGACACAATTTTTTGTAGAGAGTATCTCCAAACTAAGAGGAAGTTCTTCAAGTACTCTAAGATTTTGCAAATCATCCAAGTAGAGATGTTTCAAGTTTGAAAGATGACAAAGCCCAAAGGGTAAGCTTTTGAAAGATAACAACTTCCTGATAAATCTAAAGTTACCAATAAGGTAAAATTCTCAAGAGTGATCCTAAAATCTACTTCATGTAGATAGTGTAACTCACACTTAGAACTTCCAAGGATGATAAATTGCAACTGAAGGTGGAAAAAATCCAACCCATCACGCTTTCTTCTTGACAATAAATGAGGTGATAAAGTGTCAAGAAGTTGAGATTTTAAGTGGGATTGTACAGAACTCTTGTGCCCCCCTAGATCCAGTGTCTTTAGATTTCTCAAACATCCCAAAGAAATTGGTATATGTGAGATGACAGTTTTACGGGCAAGTAAATCTCTTAGTTGCTCTAATTTTCCCAACTCAATAGGAAGCTCCCTCAATTTTTCGCAATAATCTAAATCTAAAACTTCAAGTGATTTTAACTTGCAAATGCTACTTGGAAGAACCTTGAGTTCTTGCAACTTTCAAAATTTAACCAAACTAGTCTCTCCAAACTTCCAATTGATGGGTGTACCTTGACCAAATTTGAACAATTCATAAAGGATACATTTTGAAGAGTATTTGCCCCGCTGAAGTTTGGTGTTTTCTTAAGTTGTTGACAATAATCAAGCTTTAAGATCCTCAAGCATCTGAAATGCTGTTGAAAAAAAAAGTAGAAAAATTAAAGGTTTAATCAATTTACGATTTTATAGTCAAACTTCTTAATTAAGAAATATGCAATGTTGAAAGAAGCATTAGACATACTAACCTGCATATTGCATTTGAATTCTTTGACATTGCAACCATTCATATTAACTCAACAAGTTTCTCACAGCAAAAACAGATGAAATCAGATGGTTGCTCCTCAAATGGCAATGGTGTAATCTAAACAATCTAAGTTCATTGATAAATATTTAAAAGATCCATTGATATCATATGACCCAATATGAGTATTCTTAACTTTACATCCTTGTAAATACTTTGGTACTCAGAGGCACATTCCCTAACATGTTTGAATTTGCAATTATCCCTCTCAATTACTTCGGTGCCCTATAAAAAAACATTTATATATCGTTATTTCAAGATTTTAGATATTCTAAAAATCTTTAATTTGATTTAAAGATAATTAAGCATAACAAGCAAATGGATTACTAGATAACTCAAATATAAAAGAAATGTTTTAACCTTGTCACCCATGAAGAACATCAAGTACATCATTTGGGTCAACCAATCTACTATTGTTTGCCGGCCCTCTGGAGATCCTTTCGTACAATTTCTCTTCCCATATCTTGTACTAAATCATGCATCTGAAGCCTTTCAGACACTCCATCTATTGTCAACAGGCATCTTTCTATCAAAGGTTTTGATTCCAATTTTGGCATAAAAACCACAAGCTTCCAATATTATAGAAGTGTCATTTTCGTCATCCCCAATGAAAAAGCAAGCAATATCGAGAAAGATGTTTTTAGTATCATCATCAAGTGCATCATAACTTATTTTAAGAATATTTTGAACTTTATCATTAGGCATTTTCTCCAATTTCTCAGCATTGTCGATCCACTCTTCCACAGATCTTCCACGCAAATGAGAACCTATAATTGTAAGTGCTAAAGGAAGTCCACCAGTATAACTTGCTATTCTTTTCGGATACTTCAGTAACTCCTCTAATGGTATAGAAACACCAAAAGCATGCCAACTCAATAGTTGAAAAGATTCAAAAAAGTTTAATGTTTTTACCATGTACTTCTCGTGTGCTCTAAGGTCACTCAACAAATGAACATCTCTGGTTGTTATTATATAATTGTACTGCTTGAACCAAACCAATTCCGTTGTCCAGCTAATGATTCTAGTTGACTAATATCATCTATGTCATCGAGAACAATAAGAACCCTTTTTGATCGCAACCTTTCTTTGATCAAACTGATTCCTTCATCAACATTATCTATTTCAAGTTTCTTTGTATTGAGAATTTTGCAAAGAAGTTTCTCGTTGTAAAACGAACTAAACCATTGTGCCCCTCAAAAACTTGTGATCTAATGTTTGCATAAACAAACAACCGTCAAATCTTTGATAACTCAAGTTGTAAATGGCTTTAGCAAGGGTTGTTTTTCCCACACCACCCATGCCAAAAATTCCAATCATCTTGACATGATCATTTGTTTGAGTTTTGCAATAAAAGAAGTATATCTCTAAACGAGAATCAATTCCAACAGGATACTTTGCTAATTTATGTATGTACGATTTACTTCCCGTAATACCTCTTCAGTAATTTTTTTTGATGAACTTCGACTCATACCTATTATATTTTCAAAGACTGTCCAGTCTAAATCATTAAAGAATATATAGGCGAGAAACACAAAACTAAGAAATCAAATACAACACATGATACAAAACTCTAGTTCAGTTATATTTAATTTTTTTTATCAACTGGTATAATCAATTCATAATTATAATTTCTAAAGAAATTAATATTTATGACAGTAAAATGAAAATAATAAAATTAATTGAAATGCATGATGTAGATTCTTGTTGTTTTACAAAAAATTTACATCCATTGGTAAAGATGTATAGATGCTAGAGGCAAATTTTAATTAGCAAAATTAATATAATAGAGTTACACTTGTGTGAACCGTTTCGTGAAATGGGTCGGGTCGATTCAGATCAAACATGCAAATGTCATACTTATATGTGCAGATGACATACTTATATGCTCAAATGTAATATTAATAACGAATAAAGTGTTTGTTACTTAAAAGGAAAATTATAATAATTTTGAGAAAAAATGTATAATTTTCCATTTTGAAATAAAAGTAATTATATTTTCCAAGTAACGTTAGCAAACATTTGTTACTTATAAGGGAAACATAATATTTTTGAGAAAAAATGTAATATTTTAAAATAAAATGTAATTTTTTTACATTTTCTCTTAAAAGTATTACATTTTCCCATATAAGATATATAAAAACACTTTATTCTTAATTAGGGTGTGTTTGGTTTGCACATGGGGATCATAATAAAAAATGGGAATCATATACTTGGTAATTGTGATGTGTTTTGGTGAAAGTATTTTGCATGTTTGGTAGAAGGGTGGAATTGGAATGATTACATATATTGATCGTTTGGTTGTGTACATTGGATAAAATATTTTAAAGATACAAAACAAAAATTAAATCAATTAATCCTAATATATTGACATCTAAAACATCATCAATATGTACAACAAAATCAAAACAATAATCTAAAAGTACTAATTCAAACTTAAAAATTAGATTACCAATAAGACGGAATGATACCCCTTTTTAATTAGATAATGAAATTTTTAATTGAAGGATAATCGAAACACATAGTTGCTCCATTATAAGGGAGGTTGTGGGATCGAGTCTCAGCGGAGGCAATATTGACTCTTCGTGCTTCAATAGACTGAGAAAGTAGTTATGACTGCACTGTAATAGAGTCAGTAGTATTCAAAAAACACATAGTTGTATTTTGATTCTCATTCCTAATGTGTGTAAACCTATGAATCAAACACACCCTTAGTATTACATTTATGCATATAAGTATTACAAGCATTTTCATCGATCTTGACTCAACTCGTCCTATAGTGAGACGATCCCACACACATTTTTGCCAAATATAATATCATTAATCATGTTGTGACAAATATATCGATCATACTATCACACCAAATATAACAATAATTTTTTTGAGCAAAAAAAAAAGGATTACCCGTTTTCCATGATTTTCAAATCCCATCCTGACAAATTAGCAACAGTAGTGAGTGCAGTTTTCCACTCCTCAACTCTTTGATCCCCAAATCGTTCTAGATGTTGAATCAATGAATCACCAAATTCTCCTGTTTGTTTGCGAACTTCTGAAGGATCAACATCATAGAATATAGGAAGAACCATTTGTCCTAAATTCTGTTTACATTCAACAATCTTCACCAGTTCATCAAGACACCATCTAGATCGAGCATAAGTTTTAGAGAATACGATAATTGATATTTTGGACCCTTCGATAGCCTTCAATAGCTCATCAGAGATGCTCTCGCCTTTCCGGATCCCTTCATCATCTCGAAAGGTATTAACTCCAGCTTGACACAAACTTGAATAAAGATGATAGTAAAGGATTTTCGTGTCTCTCCTCTAAAATTAAGAAATGGTAACAACGCAGCAGATGATGATGATGATGATGATGAAGAAGAAGAAGCCATAGTTGGTATTGATCTGTGAATACACTACTTTCTGTTTTATTTGCTAGAAGAGCTTGGGTGTAGTAGATAAGCGGTGACTTAGACATTACAAAGTAAGATAGGAAACTTCATCTTTTGGAATGCGAAACTCAAAGGAAATTTCTTTGTACAAATCGGCAGCGATGACTTAATTGGTCTTCTTAATAATTTCCCACTACACCCTACCAACCCAATAATTCTACATAACGGGACGAACACATAAATAATGCATCCTTTTCGTGGACCCCCATCAATCATGTTTCAGTGCTCAGGCTTTCGCAAATTATGCCGTGGAATCGTGTTCACCGAGAATGGTGAACACAAGTCAAAAACGACGTCGTTTTTTAGGCAAAAAAAAAAAAATTTCGCAGATGTGAGTTAACGGCGCGTTTACTGTCAAATTATGAATTTTTCTATTATTAGATTATGAATTTATGAAATTCTTATTATAACAGAAAAATTCATATTCGCATAACAGAAATCATATCTCACAACTGAAAATTCATAATCTCATAACGAAAATTCATGAATCTATACAGGAGAAAATTATAATCTCCATAGTTCAAAGTGAATGTGAGGCATGGTTCCAAAGTGAATGTGCGGATGGATTCATAATTTATGAATGTCGTGATTCTCGGACGGGGAATATGTAGGCATTGTGTCCAAAGTGAATGTGCCTGCATGAATTTCATAATTTATGAATGTCCGAATTAGATGAATAAATTCATAAATCATAACGAAAATTCTATCCATAACAGAAAATTCTAATCTCATCGGTTCCAAAGGAATGTGTAGGCTGGTTTCCAAAGTGAATGTGTAGGCGTCGTAATTAATTAAAAGAAAAAAAAAAAAAAAAAAGATAACGATGACTAACACCGTTGGAGACGTGTTCACGCATGAATGGTGAACACGTTCATGGCATAACGTCTGTCATGCTTTCTTCCTGGACCCCACATATTAGTGTCACATTTGGATATAAAATAAGAAGATTAAAACACAAAATTAAGAAATCAAATTGAGCAGACCAGCACAAAACATTATGAGTTCTATTTGAATTTTGAGATACTAATTTATATTAGTTACTGAGACTAATGATTCAAAATAAATATTATTTTTA
>VALG01008968.1:6210-21922 GCA_009835305.1 Ipomoea purpurea | reverse complement strand
AAAAAATGCAACAACATAAACGAATAATTGATAGCTTAATAAATCAAATCCTAAGATTTCCTTTCACTTCTTTTTTTTTTTTGAATGCTACTGGCTCTATTACATTGTAGTATCTGTATACTTTCTCAAAGTACTAAAACACAAAGAACCAAAGAACCAATAACGCCTCCATTGAGGCTCGAACTCATAATTTTCTAAATGGAAGTCCAACCCGGATACCATTGGACCACATAGTCCTGGTGACCCACACTTCTCTTAATTAATTAAATTCCCAACAAAAATTAAACTTTCCTTACTAGGTTGAATTAGTCAGTTTGATCTATAATTTGGCGATATGGTATACATTCAAAAATAACCCCGATATTATCTCTATCGATCTATATGGAATTTAGTTATGTATAAGCCGGCCTTTTCCCCGCAAGATCATGCATATATCATCCTAATCCTATACTAGCTAGTATAGTAGTATAAGCTAAGTGGATGGGATGAAACCATCAAGCCTTTTCTCGATAGCCCAGGATGCACCTGTATTCGCCAGGATGCAGCTGCTTCACAAAAATAAAGATGATGATGAGTTAATAAATGCAGCAGAAAATATGGATGTCAGCTTCTTCCCATTCTCAGTAGTTTTAGTCGCCTCCCTGATGATGATGATGCGGAGGCGGCTATGGTGGTTAAGAATTATGGGAATAATACAAATGAAATCCACACTTATTCGGTGTTCAACCACAAACCCATTGGCTCTTCAGATGATGGTGGGAGTGGGAGTGGAAGTGGAAGCAGTGTGGTTTACAGAGCGGTTTGGCGGTTAACCACGACGGAGTTGGTGTTGAACCGATGTGTTGCACTGAAGATAGCTGATAATCCAGATTCGATGGGTAAATTGAAGGGAGAAGTAACAAGAAGCTTGGGGTTAAAGGGGAGCATAGAAATCTGCTGCTGTTGAAGACATGTTTCATGGATGAACAATCTGGGAAATTCTGCGTCGTCATGCCCTCTCACTCATGGCTCCCTCCGAACCATAATGCTGCACAGAAACCATTGGTTTTCGCAAGGCAAAGGCGAAGGCGGCTTTCCTGAGCGTCAGGTCATCTGTGCTCTCAAATTGGTTCTCCGCGCGCTCACTTTTCTTCACACGCAGCACATCTTCCACGGAGATATCAGCGCCGCCCACATTTACCTCTGCGACCCTTCCCACCAACTCCATTACCACTGCTCCCATATCGCCTTGGGTTTTGCAGCCCACCATTTATGAACATGATGAAGCTTCTTCTTCTTCTTCTTTTTCAACAATATTCATGTCCTCTTCAAAATGGTGGCGGCACCAGAAATATATTATGGCAATCAACCCAACTCCGAAAAGGCTGACATTTGGCTCGTGGGAATCACAGCTCTGGAGTTGGTTTATGGTGGTGGCCTCCTCCTCAAACTTACAAACCGAAACGCCTTGGAGCAATGATAAAGGAGATACATGACACTAAAAAGCTTCCACTAATATTAACACCCAGAACATGAAGAAGAAGACTAGTTTTTGTACATTATTAATGGAGAAATTTGAAGAGGAAGAGAAAGAAGATGAACCAATGATGAAGAAGTTGAAAGTTTTACATCCAAAAATGGGTTCCATTTTGGTCCTCAGAAACCTTGCCTGAGATTGCCGGAACCTTTGCTGGATTGTGGTGCAATGTTTAGATTGGGATCCTAAAAATAGGCCAACTGCTCATATGCTTTTGTCCCACCCATGCTTCACACGCTTGTCCTTCTTGGCCAAAAATGAATTTGATTTTATAATTTTGTGATGAAACAATAATAACAACAACAACAAAGCATGATGGATGGACACATTTTGAATTCCCGAGCTCTCACATCGCCAGCCATGTTCGCGGATCATCTAGCAAATGAAAAGTTAATATTGAAAAAATTCATAGCTAATTGTCTAACATTTTTTTAAATGATAGGTTTTTATTTTATTTTATTTATTTTTAAAGACAAATGATAGGTTTGAATAATGGTCATCTAGCTATTGGGGTGTACTCGCTCCAACTTATGTATAAACTGTGTTAGATATGAGTTAATAACTTCAATTCAGCACACAAAAATAATAAAAATGATTTTTGATTTCAATTATTTGTCTTACTTTTTGCCAGTCCCATAGTGATTCTGTTTTGTGTAGATGCAGTGAGTGAGAAACAATGAAAATGGAAATTATACAATACTCGAGCCAAGCGTCTAATCAAGCACCGGATAGCTCAAATTAAGACTCTAACTCTACCACAAAAACTAGTCTATGAGTTAAAGTTTGGTCTCAGTTTAAGTACCACTTCATAATTTCTTGTGGAGTCGACGTGAGAAATTTAAATCAAAAAGTAGTATTTATTTATACTATCATTTTGAGACTAAGTATTAATTAGCGATATTATAAAATTGCAAACATTTATTTTAGTGACAATATAATCAATCTCTCATATATTATCTTGCACTTTAAATTACCGATTTAAATAAACAAATTCAATATTTATTTACCTATGCAGAACATCTATTGCATTGATATATTTTGAAATACTTATTTAAAAATAATCATTAAGCATTATTCCATAAAAATAATCATTAAGCATTATTCCATTCGCGCAAAGCGCGTAAAATAATATAGTGTGCTCCTCATATCATTAAGGGCAGCCATCAAGCAAGCAAGAGGCCCATTCTATTTAATTTAATTTAGTGGCAACCAACTATAGAGTTGTTAATTATATCATGAAAGGTGAACTCTCGGACTTAAACAATGTATAAATTGTGTATTAGAATAAATTATGTTTTTAAGTCAAAATACATAATAGCTATAGAAGAGTATGTATTTGTGAGTACATGGTCATCAAATTGTGTTTCCAAGTATTTGTGAATACATGGTCATCAAATTGTGTTTCCAAGTCAGAGTATTTGTGAATACAAGGTCATCAAATACTTGTAGAAGAGAATAGAGAATTTGTGAATACAATACATAGTAATACATATATGTTGTGTGTTCGTAGTATACAAACAAAAAAATGTTAAATTTTACCTTGTAAATTATGAATATTTAATATGTAAATTGTTAACATTTGGACTCGAGTTCACCTTATAGAATAATTGTAAAAATCTCGAATGTTAGTAAACAAGCTCTATAAACAAATAAAATTAATTAGATAAATTAAAATTGAAAACTTTAAAAATAGAATATTTTTAAAAAAATGCAACAAGGCTTAATTATAGATGCCTCTTTGGATATTCCGAATAACAAGATGGGGATAGGTTGGGTACCGCGAGATCACAACGGAGCTTTTTTGGCAGCAAAGAATGAGAGATTGACCGCGGACCTTTACCGTTAACGAGGCCGAGGCTATCAGTGTAATAGAAGCTCTAAGCTGGCTAAATGATACATGATTGGGTAATGTTGATATAGAGATGGACTCTAAAATAGTTTTTTATTCTCTTACAACTACTCTTTTAATTCCACTTTTGGACTTCTTGTTGACGGATGTTAAAGAATTGCATCAATTGTTGATGATGTTTAATTCCGTTTTGTGAGATGATTTGCGAATTGTGTCGCTAACACTGTTGTTAGGGCGGCCTATTCTAAGTCAGGTCGATGGAATGGTTTGACACTCCTCCCACTTTCCTTGTAAAGTGTCTTACTCGTGACTTAATGCATTAAGTCTGTGGGCAGAGCTTATTTAGGAGGCAGAGCTTATTTAGGAAGTTATAGCTTATTTTAAGCTACTAATAAGCTATAAGCTCTGTTTGTAATATTCCCAAAATAAACTCATAGCTTAAAATAAGTGCTTATTTTGGAACGCTAAAGTAGCGTTTCAAAATAAGCTCCTAGCTTCCTAAATTTTTTTCCATCTTTATCCTTACTATTTTTAAAAAACAATTAAAACTATTTTCTTTTCTCCTTTATCCGCAACTTTCACTGGAATTATTATTATTATTATTATTATTATTATTTATTATTATGAGATTTGCAACAATATTACTACTTTATTATGAGATGCTAGATCATGATTATGCTAATATTTTATTTCAGAATGTTAATTTAATAAGCTTAGTTAGTTTAACAGCTCTTCACAGCTTTCAGCTCATTTTTCAGCTTTCAACTTCTAGCTTATAGCTTTTCAGCTAGATTTGCCAAACAGAGCAAAGTCTTTGCTTCAAAAAGAAAAAATGCTACACAACATTAACAAATAATTGATAGCTTAATAAATCAAATCCTAAGATTTCCTAAAATTAAACTTTTCTTACTAGCCCTATGAGCAGTGTCTATTAAGGTTGCAAAAATCGTTAGGTCCCTGTTTTTTTTAGACCCCAACGACAGCCTAGTCCACAACGGCCTAGTTGGCGCCTAAGCCACCTTGACTGGCACCTCTGCAGTCAAACCCCTAGAACAACAATTCCACCAAATTTTTAGGTGGTCATTAGTTGCCTAGTCCCCAGACGATTTTTGCACCATGGTGTCTATATATTGACTAAATTAAATGAAGAAAAGCATTATTGGATCGGAATTAAATCTTTAAATAGGCAAGGATACACATACACTTAATTATGAACTCAAATAAAAATGCCTGCAAATTAATTAAAGCAAAAAACGTAACTAACGATGAGACGATCCATTGAATGCATGCATGTTTAAGAATTAAGATGAAGATGGGTGCCATTGTTTCATGACTTCCTCATACAAATGAGTTTCCATCTATGCGGCTCCAGTCCTGTCTAAAGAATCATGGGACATAAGCTCATTAAGCCTGGCCTCTTCTCTGGGTCCCAAGCCAAACATTTCATCACCATATCTGTGAATGTTCAGAAAACGAACAATAATCCTCATCTACATCATTATCATTATCATTTGAGGAGGAGGAGTGGGAGGAGAAAGAGGAGGACGGGCAATTTGACAGCATCGTCAATGATTCTTCATCATATGGGGACGAGGAGCAGAAGTGGCACCCACTAGTTCATAGCCATCGCCGACGGCTTTTGAAGATGAGAAAGGTTGCATATAAATTTCGGACATAATACTTGAACCGCCGTCTTAAACATGTTGTTATTATTAGCCTCCTGATGTTTTTCTGGTTCGTAATTATTCTTACCTGGAATTGGAATTGGAATTGAAATTGGAAGTCTGTTCTTGTCATGTATCTCATTGATGATTGCCTCCAAAGCGTTTCGATTTGGGACTTTGAGTCCACCAAAAGCCAATTCCAGAGCTGTGATCCCCATGAGCCAAATGTCAGCTTTGTCTGAGTAGGGTTGGTTTCCATTATATACTTCTGGTGCAGCAGCCCAATTAGACATGGAAGCCACAGGCAAATATGGCGCCGTGTTTTCCATTTCTTCATCTTCATCATAAACAGTGGCTGCAAACCCCAAATTGATTTCTTGATTGACTAATTGATAGAGGTAAACATGGCCAGCGTTGATATCCGTGTGGAAAATGGATTGTTCATGAAGAAACCCCAGAGCGTCCAGAACTGATCTGAGAGCACTGAGGATAAGATCCTCGGGGAAGCCTCCGGGAAATGCCTTTTTCATTACGGTTCTGAGAGGAGTGACCGGGAAAAGGCATGACAACGCACAACTTCCCAGATGGTTTATCCATGAAATGAGCCTTCACCCGCAACAGATTACTGTGATGACGCTTGCCTTCCATAGCCGCCCTGTTTCTTTTCACTTCTTCCCTTGCTTTTAAGATTGATCCTGGAATATTCTCATCATCAATTGCCTTCACAACAAAAAATCCCTCGCAAACGCTCGTTTTCGAACTGTAAGAATTACTAATATTGTACAGCATGATACTAGTTGAAAACATAGCTGCTTTAAAGATCTGCACCCCATGGGAAGATGATGATGATGATGATCCAGAGGCGATGGGGTTTAGGGTTTTGTAGGTGTGTATTACTGTTTCCATGCCACCCTTTATTATACAATTCCGAAACACCATGGAATCTTTCTCAATTTTATCATATGTTACTTCACATCTCACAACACTCCCGGCGGAACCTGGCAGACGAAGGCTGTAGGACGTGAATATGGCGTCGGTTGCATTATTGGGATTATTATTCTTCGTCTCTTTTCCTCCTCTTCATTTGTGTGCTGCATGATATTATATTATATATATATTTATATTTTATATATATTTCGCATGCACATCGAATCGAATAAATGGTTATGGATGGCTAAGGCTATATATAGTATATATTCCATAAATCATTCAAGAAATTAAATTCTGATAAGCCGGATCGGAGCAACTAACACTACTCCGTTGAATTAGTCAGTCTGATCTATTATATTTTAGTGGAAGATTGTAAAGTTTAGGAGAGAGAAAAATTGTAGAGTTTAGGTACAAAGAAAATATAAGATACTGAAACAAATTATTTAGTAAATTTAGATATAAGGTTAATTTATAGAGACAGAAAATATTTAGACTTGAATCTTTGGAGCCCAAAAAATCCTGACTCTCAACTGTATTCCTCCGCATCTCCTGCATCTGCCATCACCACCTTCTCTAATCTCTTTGAATCACCCGTACAGCAATTGGGTCTCAATTTTAATTTGTAGTTTGCATTCAATGGATGATTCTGATTCTTCTTCTTCTCCTCCTCCTGATATTCCAACCGTCAATGTTGTCTCAATCCTTCTAAACATTAATTTTTTCGTCATAATTGCGATGTTCTGTCGTCGGAACGGATACATTAACACAACCGTCGTCTATATCTTATATGGACAGCCGTGACTACTGCTAAATGGGTATTGGAAGGGTCGCAATTGGTATACATCCGGTAGTGATAATTAATCACCTCATAATTAATCTATGCGGTTATGTGTATTGGCTTTTTCAGTGGTGTACTCCAGTGAAGAAAAAGGTGTGCTTGCAAGCATGGACGTGGATTTTATGCATGACAGGGAGCTTCTTCCAACTAGTGTTATCATTTTATTTATCTCAGTCAGATTTTATAAAATGTGATGGATTTTTTCTTATTTATTATGTAATGCTTTTTTCTCTTCAAAATGTCACTCTAAGTTAATTGATGTTTATCCTGAAACAAACAAACCTGGGTATGTTCGAAAAATGGAAAGAGAATTCGATTGAATTGGTACGTAAATTTATGTCGTCTCCTGGAATAGAAGACCACGTGGGGAACGAACAACTCAGAGCTAAGTTTTATCTGCATTCTTACAACTTTGTCGCAAGAATGACTGAAGCAGTAGCAGTCAGGATGACGAACACCATTTACTTCATGTTTTCTTAATTTTTTTGATTTTCCATATATAAGAATTTAAGCATTAAGCATTTGATTTTCATAAAATTTTAATTATTAACTTATTGGTGATCCATTGGGTTACACGTTTAGCGTCAGATTGAAGTTCTACCTCCGTGATTCCATTTCTCCAGGCCCATGCAAGGCCATTTTAGAGATGGCTTCGGCTTCCACGATATCAATGTTCTCATGGGTAGACTTGCCACAGAAACCTCCCATCCATGTGCCGTCAGCTCTTCTAAGAACACCTCCATATCCAGCTTGTTGAGTGGCTGGTTTAATACTAGCATCGACATTAAAAACACTAAATAAATCACTCAAACATAATTGTAGTATATTACTATATAAATAAAAGAATTGATTGTGTAATAAGATAAATAAATTAAAAACAAACCTAATACTAACATTCCGTTGACGATGGCAAATTATGGGTCAAAGTACCTATGAAGTTCTTGTACTATAGTGTTTTCTTCAATTTAGTCCTTATATCTTTATTATATTTAATTTAGTTCCTCTATTTTAAAAAGTGATGAACCTAAAGACAATTGTTCAAATCTCATTAGGAACATGGTTGTAATTATTTATTTTGAATATACTAATTTAATATATTGGTGGCACAAATAATTAAGTTTAAATATTAATAAAGTAATATATGAGTAGGATTATAAATATCGTTAGCGCCATGTAACCTAAGTTAACGATAATATTAACACCATTAACTATTGTTCTTAATTGCACCACTTTTTAAAGTACATGGACTAAATTGAACAAAATAAAGGTATAAGGACTAAATTGAACAAAACATTATAATACATGGACCTCATAAGTACTTTGACCCAAATTATGCTATGGAACCGTGTCCACCTTGCAAAGTGGACATTGTTTCAAAGCTATTCATAATTGTGAATATAGAGTTCAAAAATTATGAACATAGAGTTTTGTAATTATGAACATAGAGTTCAATAATTGTGAATATTAAGTTAAAAAGTTATGAATATAGAGTTTTATAATTATGGACATAGAATTCAGTAATTATGACCATAGAATTTTGTAATTGTGAATATAGAGTTCTATAATTGTAATTTGTAAATATGAAGTTCAGAAATTATTAACATAAAGTTTAGTAATTATGAACATAGAACTGCAAGGTAGACACGGTTCCATGGCATAACAATCAGTTGACAATGGCAAATTATTGTGTGAACTATGAATATTAGGTACATTTTTAATATATTAAAAGTACATTATTTTTGTACTGGAGGTACGTTATATAAAATAATGTACCCTTAATATATTAAAAACATACTTTCAAAAATGTACCTTACGTACATAAATAATGTAACCTTAGTATATTGAAAATATATTTTTTATTTATGGTCCACATAATTGTGTGGACCGGCAAATTATATCGTGCACCGCGGTGCATAATCGATTATGCACCATGCATCAAAAGACGTCGTTTTATTTATTGAAAATAAACGGAATCTGTTTCGCGCAGTTCGCAAAAAATAACTCTATTCTTCCAGTTTCATTTTGTATACACTGCATTTCAGTTCAATACAAGTATAGTTTCATTTCGGTATAACTACATTTCATTCAATATTTCTACACTCATATATGTGAAAATGTTATCTAATTTTATTTTATATACACTATAGTTTCATTAAAACACAACTACATGATCATTTCGATATAATTACAGCTTTATTGTACAATATACACTCAAATATGTAAAATGTTATTCAGTTTCATTTCACCACAAATACAATATCATTTTGATATTACTACAGTTTTATTTGACAATATAAAAATAATACGTGAAGCAGTGTCGGTTTAGATACACTGTAGTGTCACTTCGTTAACACTAACAGTGCGCCGTTTCTTTAATTAAAGAAACGGTGTGATTTTGACGCGCGATGCATAATCAATTATACACCGCGATCCACGATATAACGATGTTGTGGATCATGGTCCATGCAATAATCATTGGTTGCCAATGGACATTGGATGAATAAATGGGCTTTACAAACGACCTCATTTCACATGAGGTTTGGGCCAGAGCTACCCAATAGGTTTGGCTAAATTCTTGTTTAGGTGGGATATATAGCATTATTCAAATTAAATTCTTAAGCCCATACACTTATTCAAATTATTAAGAGAAAAGTTACAAATAGGTCATTGAACTATTTGGGAGTTAGAAATTAAAGGCCATTGAATTTGATAAGTTTCAAATTGATCCATGAACTTGAAAAATGAAAAGCAATAACATTTTACAGGTTTACCACAATTTTGTTTTTAGGATCCATGTGTATATTTTAATTTATTTTTTTTTTATTATCCTACCTAACATTTGATCTTAAAAAAAAATAGGCAGAATGAACTATTTAAAATTTCATGTATTGCGTTCTTATAGTACTTTGTAGCGGTCAACAGTCTAGGAGCTTAAATAGCCATGCATAAACCTGAATCACCAAAGTCTACGTAACATTTAGATGATATTTTCACCAAAGTAGCCAAGAAGGAGTTGCAAGTTCATTTTGTTTCCACCAAAAGATCAGATAGATGATATTTTCACTAAACCTCTTTCTTCTTTACGTTTTAAATTCACTCCGTCACAAGCTCAATGTTTTGGCTAGCCAACCTTGCGCTTGAGGGGGAGTATTAGGACTATACTATTCGTATTCGACTACATACTCTATTTAAGTGCTTTGTATTTGTATATCTTTCAGACTTTGGTATTAAATACAACACAATTTATATTCTCATCATAATTAATATTGCAAATTTTGTCACTTTTCTAACAAAAATATTAAGAGATAAAAGTTAATGTTAATAAATTTAGGGAAAAAATAAGCGTCCTTTTAGAAAAATAATGAAATTTACAACGTTATAATATATATATATATATATATAGTATATATATTATATTATATATATATATATATATATATATATATATATATATATATTATATATATATAAACTTAGATACGAGAAGTGAGCACGAAGCCAAACAAAGACGAATTGTAGCTACAATTATCATATAATTTAGACGAAATGTGTAATTTTCAAAAAAAAAAAAAAAAAAAAGAGATACAAAGAGATTGTGTGACATTATCTACTATTTTCGACATCAAGACTATGTGGTTTATGGTATCAGGGTTGGACTTCCATTTTGAAGGTTGTGAGTTTGAGCCTCATTGAGAAAGTATATGAATAGATACTACAATATAAAACAAATATTGCTAATTTTAGTATTTTATTAATGATTTTTCATATTATTTTATTTATATGTTATTCTCTTAAATAACCTTAAATTCCGTTAGTATAAACTTTATTAACGGAATATTCCGTAAACTATTTATTATTCTTAACTTACTCATTAATTTCTATAAGAAAGGTTAATTTATGTTCTAACCCCACCCTAATTAGAGTTGACATAATTGTTAAACATATACTACGAATATGTTAAAATGTATTAAAAATATAATATAATATTTAACATAAATTTTAGTCAAATAATTAGCCCATTAAATACATAGATGATTATAAATCAGGACTTTGAAATCATTTGTTTCTTTCATTTAAAAAAAATTACGTAATTTTTTTTTTCGTTTAATTAATCTTGTTTTGATTATTGAGAACAAAACAAAATATTTAAATTATAATTTTATCAATGCATGAAAACTTCAAACGAAATTTGTAAGTGGATTTTTACTATATTATATAAAATATCTATTGTAACTTTATATTTTGAATTATTTGTTATCACTCTTGACAGCAATTGTTTGACCAAACTCTCAAACAATTTGTTTCAACAACGAGTGAAAATTAAAAAAATCAATGATTTCATTATTGTAAATGAAAATTATGTGTGCGTCACTTTATTACTCTTATTAAATTAAAAAATAAATTAGTTGCTACAACAAAAAAAATACATATGCATAATTGATTTATAATTAGGGATCTATAATGCCTCTATTTTTAAATGAATTATTCATTTAAAATTTAAAAAGAGATATAATTTCATTAGTTATATTATCTTTATTTTCTCTATTCAAAGATCCTTACCTTTAAATTTATTTTAATTATTATATTCAATATATTGTCTATTCAAATTTATTATATTATCTTGTAATTAAATATCAAAGTTATAATACAAATATTTTATATATATTTACAATATTGTACAGAATATAATTAATATTAGTATTTTGTTTTTGATGCTTTTACATGATAACCTACCACACACATCTCACAATCCATGAACATTTAGAGGAAATTACCACTACCAAATATCAACATGTGTTTGTATCATATACGGAACAAAGCAAATCTAGAGCTTCTACACCATAATAATGAATCTCTCTATGCTACCACCAATAACACAATGCCACATTACAACACTGAAGGAATACAATGACAATTTGTATCCAAAATAGAATTAGAGAAATTTAAAACAAATTAGTTATTTATTTAGCTATTTTTTTAGACTAAGTACTTAGATTAACGTTATTACAAAGTGCAAACATTTATTTGTTTTCAGTTATATATATCAATCTTCTATATTATCTAGCATTTATATACTTCAAATTATCGATTTAAATAAACAAATTCACTATGGTCCTAGCATTCCTCCCATTTTTTGAAATGGCTGGATCATTGCATTGCAGATAAGAGCTCGAGTAACCATCCTTTTAGCAACATTTCCTATTTCGCAATCAAAGGGATGAGTTCTGGTGGCAAGGCTGAAAGCAAAAAAAAAAAAAAAAAAAGCAGCTTCAATCTCAGGAAATGATGGTGCCACCCAAAGGTATGTTGCTATGGATTTGGTGTTAAATTCCTTTTAATTTTCATCCTAAATTATTTTACTAGTTACCTTTTTTAAGTATTTATCACATTCTTATAAAAATAATCTTGTCATGAGCAATGCTGAAAGCGGAATTACTAAACCATGCTTTAAGTTTTTAGGCCTGCTAGAGCATGCCTATTGTTATTGTTGTTGTTTTATCCATTGCATGTAGTTTGTCACTTTACATTTAATTTCCTGCCTCCAAGAAAGGAACTCGATCAGGTGCTTGCCGATGGTAATTTTTTATTTTTATTTTTATTTTAAATTTTTATCTACATTTTGCATTCCCTATTGTTTCATACGACTTCATGAATTTCTGGTTTAACCTTTTTTTGTGAGTATGTGACACCTGAACATGACAACTGCCATGGAAATTTGCAGTGTTTTCGAAATTGGCATTTTGGCACCAAAAGCCAAATGAAAAGTCAAGTAGCTAAAAGTTAACCAAAAAGTTGCTCAAACAAGGCCTATTAGGCTATTAGCCTATATGTCCTATTCAAGCTAGAAAGGTTGTCCTATATGTCCATATCTTTCAGAAATAGAAAGGTGGAATATGCTTACCTCTTTGAGTCTTGCCAGCATCATGGTACCATCTGATTTTGTTTAGCAATTTGAAAGACCAAAAAATTGTTGGTTATCCGCACTATTGAGTTCCTATCTAGGTATATATGTCCATAAGAAATTTTTTTGCTGTGCATGAAATAAGGAAAATTTATACTCTGCAGTTGAACCGGTGGGGCATAGAAAATCGAGTGCTTTAGTTATTTTGAAATTTGCTTAGTTATTGTGCTAAATGTGAAATTTGCTTTAGTTATTTTAGTTACCTGTGTGCTAAATGTGACTTTATCAGACTATTTTTTTCAGTACAAGGTATATAGCTTTTTCTATCTGTTGAGTACCAGATGGGTGTCATTTCTGAATAGTTCAGAAAATATAAATATTTACGGTTGATATGTCTTTATGCGGGTATAATTTCACAATGTTAAGTTGGGACAAGCGTGCCACTTGAAAACGGCTAAAGTTTCTTTTTCTTTTTTTCATTAATTGCATTTTTCATGGTGCATTTAGTGTTTAGAATCTTGTAATTCATGTTTCTAGGATGTTTGCCCCTTTTCTTTAAAATTTGGTGCGCTCAATACCTGCCTAAATAAACCAATGATATTAAGAATTTCTTATTAACCTTTGTTATTGTAAACAAGGATATTGTTATTGCTAATTTATATATTCTAATTAACGCAATCAACTAACAACTAACATCTATCAGGTAACAGCGGTTTACCCAACAGAGCCATTATGTTTGACGTAATATGATTGGTCTATTGACTATTATAAAACTCAAAGTATATGTACAATATATATAAAAAAAAAGTGTTTACATTTTTAATCCTTAAATTCAAAACCGTTGTTTTTATTATTTTTATTATTTTGGTAATATGGTATGAATTAAAATGAAAAAGCAACTCTTATAATATTCTTAAAAATAAAAATTAAACTCTAGGAGGATGTCATCTAATTTGCACCAATGATTTGATTCCTTCTTCCGATGTTCAATAAACCATTGAGCTAAACCCGTGCCGTACAATGATTTGATTCCTTATTTACATGGATTAAAGACCAAGTTCAACGTTGAGTTAACAATCACTAAATCGGTGTAGGAAGATAATAGGGTACAATCCATCATTACCTTCTTATGAACCTTAGAAATAACTAGCAACGAATCATTCTCAACTTCAATTGTTAATAATGTCTTTTGTTAGGTTGCCATAATCCTGGCAACCATTATATTACTTAAATAAATAGTATGGATCCCATGCGATGCATGGGATGAATATTGTTCATCTTATTGTGTAATTGTGTAAAAAATTTAAGAACTGATGTAATATATAAAAAGTTGGAACGGAATATAAAATAGAAAATAGAAACAATAAAGAATTACTTTAACATACAATATAGAAAAATAACAGTGACAAAATTACAAATTATTGAAAATTTTGTGGTATATACCATGTTGGTTTTGATGTATAGATCTATTATAATTTTTTGAGTACTTTTTGTTGAATGTTACGTAGACGTAGCAGCGTGGTTATCCCGGAACATATTGTTTATGGTTGTGCATGTTGGTGTTGTTGTAATTTTTTCTAATCTTATTACAGTTGCTAACATTTCAGGCGTTATTGGGTTAATACGAAAAGAAGAACATAGGCTAACCAACCTTTTCACCAAAAAAGATTAGTGATTTTTAGTGCAACAGTTTAATAAAAGACATAGATCATTGACTACATGATAACTACAAAAATATGTTCTAACTATATATATGTTTTTGAAATGAGAATGAAATCCTTTTTTTTTTTTTATGATAATGTTTCCGCTTAGACCGAATGGTGCATCAAGATGTAATCTTCCTATGGTCTGTAATCGCAATGCTTACACTTTATGTTTTGTGATGGAATGTTCTTAGTGTCTTTTGTCACCCTTTTGTTTGTAACTTCAATCTTAAGTTAAGGCTCATTGAGAAAGGAGTCATTAATGGCTAACCATAATTATTCTCATAAACAAAACATTTTATGGAAAAACATACGCCATATTGTTCTCATTTTAAATAATTTATTATATCATTTCAAACCTTTTAATAAGTATTTTTAAATTAATATATATTTAAAATTATTCTAGCCATATGATATATATCATTCATAAATCTGATCCAGATTAACTTATATAATGAGTACGTAATTATATTGTATATTTTTTTTGGAATAAATATATATATAATACTATATAATATATATATATATATATATAATTTAGTAAGTAGTATATATATATATATAATTATATTATATATATATGGTAGTTAGTATGTATAGTATTGTATATAAAATATATAAGTATAATATTATCCTATTATACCTATATGTAAATTTGGATATTGACAGTACCCATAGTTCCATAATGAAAATTAAATTAATTTATAAATGAAAATTTCTGCCTTTTATGACTATTGTTTATAATAGTAATTAATTTCATATTACAATAAAAATACAATATGAAAGTAATTAAAATCTTTAAATGCTAAAAAAAATACACAATTTGGACATTGCCATGCCCTTTGCCCAATTGAAAACAAATTTCCTCGAGATATGTAGTTTAGCAAGACCGCACATTAGTCCGCCTTCATTGCAAATGTTTGCCTACGGATCCACCACAACGAAGTTTGCCAACATTCCCATTGGGCCTACCGCGTTTTAATAGATGAATCAGGCCCGCTCCCAGACTCCCTAGTCTTCCCACATTTTCCTTATTACAAATGATCCAACATCTTCACCAACCTCGGGCAGAAAGACCCTGTACATCACGAGGAGAACACTCTTCTTCACATTGCCACAAGATGGGCACGTTGATGGTGAAGAGATAGGCGGTGGTATTAATGCCCTTCAATGGGCTTTGAGATATAAATAATAATATAATAATAATAATATAATAATATAAATAAAAATAATATATAATAAGTATATAATAATAATAATTATAGAGATATACACATGTACGTAAATACAACGACTATAATATATATATT
>VALG01008965.1:4097-14663 GCA_009835305.1 Ipomoea purpurea | reverse complement strand
AATCTCCTATGCCGCATTTTATGCATGAAATTCCAAACCCCTGAGGGAGTAGGTGTCCTAAGAGGGGATCCTCGGCTCCTCGCTCGCCCGAAAAATGCTATGTTCGAGTAGTACAAAGACAGGAGACTGGGACCTCCCTGGTCCACACCATCTCAAAGAGAAGGGATGAAGAAAAGAAAGAACAGTTGGAACCGTTGGAAAAAGTATAAGAAGTCCGCTGGAAGAGTCCCGACCTGATAGAAAAATTAAAATCGGGAAGTCACTAGGTGTCGAGCTCAAGAGCTCAATTAACGGCAGTGCTAAGCCATTATATATATCTTGTTTGGGAGGTTATATATCCCAATTGGGTGGCGAATGTTGTTCTCGTCCCTAAGCTACCGACCTAGTGTATGTGTATTGACTACACTGACTTGATTAAGGCTTGTCCTTTGGATCCTTATCCACTCCCGGGTATCCACCAAATGGTAGATGAGACGGCTGAGGCCGACTTAATGAGCTTCATGGATGCATTCAAGGGGTATCAACAAATCATGATGGCTTAGGAATATGAAAGCAAGACTTCCTTCATTACCCAGATGACCTGTATTGTTACCTGGTCATGCTGTTTGGTCTTCGGAATGCCAGGAGTCACTTATCAAAGAATGATTAATATTTCTTTGAGGACTTGCTCGAGAAGACAATGGAAGCATGCATTGATGATATGTTGGTTTAAAAAGTACGGACCGAGCGGATCACAGATGGGACCTCCGAGCGTGCTTCGAGGTGCCGTTATCATATGAGGTTGAATCCGGCAAAATGTACTGTAACACCCCCTTTAAAACATGCTATTTAAAAGCCTTAAAACATGCAGATAACACAACTAAAAAACTAACACAATGGAAGACTAAAAGATAACTGGATAAACATAAAATCCAAGTCATGGGGTGTTATGCCACGTTCACCAACAAGGATGAACGCTACGACAATATCTGCATTGTTTACAACTATCCAAAGTCTCACAAGTCTACAACTAGATCGGCACACAGGCCATAAAACAAACGGGAGAAGCTATGCTAACAGGCACTAGACTGCGCACTCGCCTAGACATCACCTGAAAGAACACAACCTAGAACATGGGACGACGCCTTGGTCAGCGAATAATGCTGGGTAACCCACCCAATACATGTGAAATAACATACATAAGTAAGGTTAATTAACGCTTGTAAAACCATTTTTCGAAAACGGAATACATACATATTATATATATATATATATATATATATATATTATATGATATATATATATAAGTGCAAAACCAAGAGAATAGTCAACACAAAGACCTCAACACTCTCAACAATAACACAGGAACACATCCCAAGACCACAAAGAGCAGCATGACTCATAAGAAGAGTCAAGGCATGACCTACCCATCACACAATAGGTCAACTGTAACACCCCCCCAAAAACAAGGCCCAAATAAAGCCCTAACACATGCAGATTAAACAACAAAACTAGCACAGCGGAAGATAAAACAGAAACTGGATAAAAAGAAATCCCAACGGGGTGTTATGCCACGTCTACCAAACCCAGTAAACGCTAAGCGAACAATCTGCAAGTGTAAACGTCTATCCCAAACATCAGTCTAACTACATTGGCCACAGGCCACAAAAACAAGGATAAAGGTCTAAGCTACCGGGCTTCTAGACATCGCGCTCGTCTAAACATCACTTGAAAGATACAAAGATAAACATTGGAACGACGCCCGTCAGCGATAATGCTGGTAACCCACCAATACCGTTAAAGTATCATGTATAGGTAGATATAAGTCATAAAAACCATTTTTCGAAAAGGATTACTAAATATATTAAGTCAAAAGCCAAGATCAAATAGACAACCACAATTTGACTCATCAACTCTCAAAAGATAACACAGGAACACATCCCAAACCACAAAGGTTAACCCACACACAAAGGAATAAGACTCACCCAATCAACCATGCCTGTGACTACAACGTCACAAGAAAGAGAACTCACCACAACGCTACCACAAGCCCCCTCGTGACATCACCCATCACGAGTTGATATGCCTTCCTTATGCCCTGTTCCAACCTTATGGCTACCCCCCAACCTTGTACCTTCATGCCAACCATTACCTCCAAGACCCCTGTACTTCTTAGTCCAACCTTTTCCTCCTGGGACCATCGTCCCCCACCAACAACCCGCCTATAAGACCACCAATTCATAGTACACAAGTACCATACACGGCGAAACACATGCCGGAAACACCACGTTATCCCCCAATCACGTGAACCTTACACAAGGCCACCTCCATAATCACGTCACGACCACCACGAGGACCGCTGCAATACCTTGGTGACTAGTGTCCCATACCACTAATCGTGCAATCCAGGTAAAGCCACACACGCACCACAACTCACACGATCAATCAACGGATTACAACGAAGGTATGAAACATACTCAATCAAGGAATGGGTCACCACCCAACGACAACAACGATGTATAACACAAGTTAACATCAACCACACGGAAGGTACAACAACACACACACTAGCATTAGATTAAACTAGCATGCTTAACAACGGAGAAACTCAAGATAGTTCCGAGAACACACAAGAACACCTCTTGGTTCAACGAACACAATGTTGAACACTTAGCACGATTCAAAGACACCAAAATTCCTACATGGATACCTACCATATAGTTAGACCTACGAAACATCAAGAAGACGCTCAAATAGTTCCACAAAAGAACAACGGAAGTCAAAAAATCAAAATACCGAGACAAACGAATCATTGGGGAACTAATCCCAACATAACCACAACCATGTACCCGCGGGTGGACCCACGGGTAGTGCCCCCACCCGTGGTTCGCCCGCGGGAAACATCATCCCACGAGGCCTTGCACCCGCGGGGATAGGCCGCGGGTGGTGCCCCGCCCGCCGTTCCGCCCGCAGGAACATTCCTGTTCCACAACAAATCCCTTTGGGGATTTTCTTCTCCAAACACAAATTCAAGTCCAAAACATGCCAAATCTCACCCAATACAACAAAATGACTTGAATCATGGAAAATGCCAAGCAATGGCACAAAGGAACCCTAAACACAGGCTCTAGCTCTATATATGCAAATATCACAAGATAAATGCATAAACCCTCACACATAGCAAAGAACAAGTAGAATCCAAGAAATCACATATAGGTAAGCAAAATAGGTTTTGTAGAGAGCATGGTTACCTCTTGTAGACCAAAGACTTCACTTTACACCACAACAAGCTCTCCACAAGCTAACTTTCCAAACCCACTTCAAGATCAAACCAAAAGATCATAAAGATCCTACCTTTAAGAAAAAGACAACTAAGATGGAACCAAAAAGACTAGATAAACTTAGATCTTACCCTTCCTAGATGCCCAAATAGGTGAAAGGTTGAATCGGAAGCAAAACTTGGAATCGACAAGGGTCTCAACTTGGCTTGAGGAATAAGCTACACTTCTTTTCTATGAGAGAACGGTAGAGATATTTTTCTGGGAATTGTAAGGAATGAAATGAAAGAAGTTCTCTAGGTTAGGTTTCAATACATAACTATTGGTAAAAAGACAAGAATACCCTTACTAAGCTTTAGAAAGTGTAGAAGAAACCAGGGAACCCTCTCAAAGCACAATGGTACAACACAACTTAAAGATTGACTAGTTCAACACTAGTCCTTGATATTAAAAATCAGGATTTAGGATCATTCCTCAAAAGAAATAGATTAATTAACTCAATTAATCCATGGTGAAATGTGGATATTTTGGTTGTCACATACAACACCCACCGACATGCACAACGCAAAAGAAAAGACCACCCAGGCAAACACATGCCAAGGCAACACTGCTTTGTGACTACACACATCACAAGAGAAGAACTCAGAACAACGGCTACACAAGCCCTCGCGGACATCACCCATCACGAGTTGATATGCCTTCCTTATGCCGGTTCCATCCATATGGCTACCCCCAACCTTGTTTCTTCTTTCCAACCATTACCTCCAGGACCCCTGTACTTCTTAGTCCAACCTTTTCCCTCCTGGACCGTCGTCCCCCACCAACAAACCACCAACAAGATCACTAATTTCATAGTACACGAGGGTACCGTACACACACACATCGACACACGCCTTCCCAAGAAAAATACGTGAACCTGACACACATGTCACAACTCCATATCACGTCACGGCCACCACGAGGACCGCTGTAATACCTTGATGACTAGTGGTCCCATACCACTAAATCATGCAATCCAGGTAAAGCTACAACACACCACACCTCAACAGGAATCAATCAACGGATCACAACGAAGGTATGAAACATACTCAATCAAGGAATGGTCACAGCCCAACAACAACAACGATGAATAACACAAGTTATCATCAACAAATCGGAAGGTACAAACAACACACACGCTAGCATTTAGACACCAAACTAGCATGCTCATCAAACGGGTAAACCAAAATAGTTCCGAGAACACACAAGACTCATCCGGTTCAACGAAACACAATGTTGGAACACTTAGCACGATTCAAGACACCAAAGTCCTACATGGATACCTACCATATAGTTCTAGACATACGAAACATCAAGAAGACACTCAAAATAGTTCCACAAAAAGAACATCGGGAAGTCAAAGGCCAAATACCGAGTCAAAAGAATCACGAGGAACAAATCCCCAACATCACCATAACACGTACCCGCGGGTAGGCCCACGGGTAGGCCTCTACCCGCGGTTCCACCCACGGTACATGCTCCCCATCTTGTGTACCCCGCGGGTGGGCGGCGGTTGGACGCCTACCCGCCGTTCTGCCCGCGGGTACACCCCTGTACCACATCAACACTTCGCTAATTTCATCTCCAAACTCAAATTCAAGTCCAAAACATGTCATATCTCACCCAATACAACAAAATGACCTGAATCATAGGAAATGCCAAGCAATGACACAAATGAACACTAAACACAAAGCTCTAGATATGCATTTTCACAAGACAATGCATAAACACTCACATTTCATAGCAAAACACAAAGTAGAATCCAAGAAATCACATAGAGGTAAGCAAAATAGATTTTTTTTTAGAGCATGGGTTACCTCTTGTAGAGTAAAGACTTCACTTTACACCTCAACAAGCTCCTCCACAAGGCTACTTTCCAAACACACTTCAAGATCAAACCAAAAATCATAAAGATCCTACCTTTAAGAAAAGACACATAAGATGGAACCAAAAACAAGATGAACTTAGATCTTACCCTCCTAGATGCCCAAATATAAAAAAGGTTAAATCTTGGAAGCAACTCTTGAAGTTTGGCAAAGGTCCCAACTTGGCTTGGAAGAAAAACTACTCACCTTTTTAGAGAGAAGGTAGAACTAGATTTTTAGAAAGTGTAAGGGATAGAATGAGGATGGTCTACTAGGTTAAGTTACAATACTAACACCATGTGAAAGGTCAAGAATCCCTTACTAACATTAGGAAGTTAAGAACAAGGGAACTACCTTCAAAGCTCAAGGTACAACTTTGACTTTGGGGTTGACTAGTCAATTACTAGTCCCCAAGTATTGAATTTTCAGGATTTTAGGAATTAATTCACCAATTGAAATATGATTATTTACTCAATTAATCCATTAACTGAATTTGGATTTGGGGTGTCTCATGTACCTTCGCCGTGCAGACCGGAAAATTCCTGGGTTCAAGATGACCAAGAGGAGGATAGAGCCAGACCCGACCAAGGTTAAGGCCATACTGGATATGCAGCCACCCACCACTATATGGGAAGTACAATAGTTGATGGTTGATTATCTGCGTTGAGCCGTTTTCTGTCTGAGCTGGCCGAGCGATCCCTTCTATTCTTCCAAACACTAAAAAAGGCTCCACCTTTACTTAGGATGAAGAATGCCGAGCAGCTTTTGAAATCTTAAAGGAATATTTACAATCGCCCATCGTGTTGTCTAAGCCAAAGCCAGGAGAAGACCTAGAAGTGTATGTATTTAGCTGTGTTGGATCGGGCCAGTGAGTGTCGTGCTCTGCGGGTTGACTATCAAGGATTTCAAAGACCAGTTTTACATGTTCTGGTAGATTTGATTATTCGATTGTTATTACCCACGATGAGTTTAATCATATATAAACAAATAGTGATATCACCGTCTATCGTATGCCTTAAGTAGACACTCTTGTCACTTTCGTTTTATACTAAACTCGTGGGTCATCATTGCACGATCAATTGTCATGAGCCATTGCTAAGGCGATTGTTTCAAACCATACATTATATTACCACTTTGCACACTTTCTTTCCATAGCGCAGAACCACAAAACCCTCAGGTCGTTCCATGTCTATTAAAAAAGCGGTTTTACACATCCATTTGATGAATTTCCAGGTCTCGCAGTGCGACTATGGCAAGTAGCATTCTAGATGGATTTTATTCTCATTATGAGAGAATACGTATCGAAGTAACCGTGACACTTGCGTTGCATGTAATTCACAATTACAAGCCCGACCTTGTACTTTAATTAAACCAACCGGTTTTATCTTCCGACCATTAACCCATTAGGATCCATTTAGTTTTACAACCCTGAGGAAAGATCAACCACTCCAAGTATAATTCTCTAAGATAGAATCTACTTCACTTTTGGTAGCCTGTTTACACATTGGTCCATTCATAGAAGTCATAACTTCTACATACGTTCGAGGCTCATTTCTAACAAACAAGTTAGAATATGCGTGTAAACGCGAAAAACTCGAATTGTATATATTCAAAATTCAAAGTATCGGTTACAATGAAGTATCAAGTATATATCCAACGGGAAGAGGTACAATCTCTGTATATGAGAAGTCCTCTGATTCTCTACTAGAAGTATGCCTATTAGAACTGTGCTGAATTCGGAATATGCCGAATTGGAAGTGTGCCGAGTTCAGAGTATGCTGAACTTGAAGTAATTCCTTGTTGGAAGTATGCCGAGTCCAGAGTATGCTGAACTGGAAGTATGCCAAGTCCGGGAGTGTGCCGAACTTGAAGTAAGCCTAGTTCAAAGTATGTTGAACTGGAAGTATGCCGAGTTCGGGAGTATGCCGAGTTTGGGAGTATGCCGAACTGGAAGTAGTTCCTTGCTGAAGGGCCTCCGGAGTTATGTAGCTTGTTATTCAATGAAGGGCTAATATGCAGCTTGATCTTTAAAGAAGGGCTTCCAGTGTTCAAATGGCGTGTTCCTCAGTGCAGTATACGCAGTACAACTGCGGGCGTGTTCTAGACGATATGCTGGCGAGATTTCAGCAGAGCTTCGGTATGCAGATTTCCAGAGCTCCCATTCTTGAAAATGAAACTACTATTTATAGTGGTGAGTGTAAAGAATAAATCTCTAACCAACTCTATCCCTTAATTTAATTTAATTATCTTAATTAAATTAGGGAATGTATTGGTACACCATTGCGTCCAGGTTCATCATTTCATTAAATTTCAAATAATATCAAATATCCATATTTCCCCAAAATTATATAATCCACATATAATTTTGATGGGACAAAACCAAGTCAAACTTGCTAATTAGGCAACCCAGTTAATCCAAGCAACCTGGTCCAACTCAATTAAATATTCCACCAACTTGGGCCGAACAATCCAACATTCAATTACATTTAATTAAGTGATTAGACCAATTAATTATTAAATGGGCCATTTAATTAACCCGATTAAATAAATACCAGCCCAATTAACCCAATTAAAATAATTAACTTAGCAATCAATTATCCACCACGGTCCAATAATATTATTTAAAATTTCAATGCTTACAATGCGTATTACATTCTAACATGTATGTTAGAAAATCTGGACGAAAAGATTTTTCAATCCTTGCTCTCTCGCTATGTCTAGCTTCGAGCTCGGGTTTTCTTTCAGACCCTCCATCCATAGCTGTAAACCCCCTTTTTCTAAATTCTAAATCCCAATAAACAAGCTTAATAATTATAACTTAGATAACTAAATAACCAACCATACGATAAACTAAAAGGGTGTCACAGCCACAGTCACCACTCACGGTAACTGCACATGCTACAAAACATCTATCAAAACTGAAGTCAAAAGCTCTACAAAATAACATAACGTGGGGAACAAACCCGGTGTCTACGCACCAACAAAAGGTAGTTCAAACTACTGTTAGTGTTTTTGATTTCTCCAAAAAACCCCAACATATAATTGGCAATATTATTATGGCAAACTAAGATAGGGTTAGCTTAGTGTCGGTTTGTTTTACAGAAGACTGATTGATCAGATACAGCAACAGGCGTACTGACACTGAAGATCTGTTTTAGGAAGATGTTTCCTTATTACTGAACGCGGTTTAAGAAGTCAGCTTTGGAAAGAATATCAGCGGATCTGTCTTGGAAAGGTACGGACCGAATCTTTAAGATTACATACTTCACATATCGTCCTACCATCTACAATCACAGATATTTTTGGAGAGTGTTCTTGCTCTGGAAGTATAAGTACCCTCATTCGGTCAAGAATTAGGGTAACACTTTTAAGAAGAAAGAAACACTCCTAACTATACTGAAGATCATATCTTTGATTATCATGCCTCTTCTCAAGGCAATTTGTTCTTGGTGATTATGATGAAGAACTTGAGAAGAAACATCGTTGCTTAAACGAAAGGACGCTAAGATCACACAGTTGTGGGAACAACATTGGACTGTGTCACTGAAGTGGACTGCATCAGAGTTAGCTCTCCAAGTGAAGGGATTTCATTGGACTTCTGTATGCACGCCTCTCCAACTTCAACAATCCACTAAACCTGTGTAGACTGGGTACGTACCTTGTGTGGGGCACTTGGGTGAGATTATTGTTTCTCTACCTTTGTACATTGGATTATGAATTAGTGGATTGGACGCCTCTATGATCGTCCCCCTAGATGTAGATACACACTGTATCGAACTGGGTAAACATCTTGTGTGTTGTTTGGCTGTCTTCTTTAGTTTACTCTCTCTCTCCAAATAAAACAGCAATCTACCTAACTGACTGACGTCACACCTCTGAATCTGTCAGTCTAATTCATCGGCTGTTTAATCCTATTAATTTTCTTAAATTGAGGAAATGCAAAATTACAACTACAACTATCAATAGTACTACTAAGGGTAGAAATACTAATCTAGTAACTACCACCATAAAGCTACGCACTAAACTATCATCGTGCACTCTCAAGAACTGGGCCCACCTTAAATGGGTTATAAACAAGTAGGATAATAAACCCGTTAGCAAATTAATGCTAAGTATAAAGCCACTCAACCCTGTAAAGTACTATAGATATAGATTGGAAAACGTTTTGCATTCACACACAGTCTCAAGTATGAATATAAACAGTTACGACACTTAGTCATAGATCTCAATAAATATACTAAAACACTTCTATATGCTCGCAACCTATAACTCATATAAATATGCTTTAAGTCATAACTCATACTGAACACCTTCGCATGCTATAAACAGATATTACCAACTATAGTCTATTATGCACTACTCACAATCATACTGATAGATAAAGAAATAACTGAGATTTAACAAGTAAGATCACGCTTTCATGTTAACACTTAAACAATGGTAAAACTGTACTTCTCAAATGCTCTAAATGAACAATGTCATGATATAAGTAAAGATATGATGTTATAAATATATAGATATACTCTCACTATTTATATAAAAGGAACATTTTTCTATGGAGGATCTCTGTTGAGTCTCTTGACTCACTTGTTTCTTGACTCACCATTCTCTTCTTTCTTTCTTTGCTTTCTTTCTTTCTTACTTTCTTTCTGATGATTCTCTTTTATCTTCTTTCTCAATCTTATCCTTTATTCGAGGCAGGTACTCCACCGTAGCGAAGCCCTAGCGAACGGTGCAACTCTTGCAACCGCCACATCCGTGTCAACGAAACCTCAAACTCGTGGGGGAGGTAGGAACTTCACGATTCGTGAATGGACCTATCCGGGCTCGGCAATCTAGTTGGCCTAATACTCATCTTGCCCACAGAACCGTTACTCATGGTTCTTAATCTTTCTTTCTTTCTTTCTTTCTCTGTGGAATCAGGTATCGTACTTTTAGTGTGCACAGCCCTAACTGGGATTCCAAGCCCAGCGGGTAGTATCCAATCTAGTAACTCGGGAATATCGACCAAGTTACTTCTAAAACAACTGTTGGTCCTCTGTGACCGTTCATCTTGCCGGGAATCTTGCCAGATCTTTTCATTGTTTTGCTGGGGATCTTGCTGGATCTTTTCTATGTTTTGTCGGGGATCTTGTCAGATCTTTTCACTATTTTGTCGGTTTTTATACCGATCTTTTCTCTTTTCTTCCGAAAGGACATAGTCCTGACGGGGCCTCTAAAACAAGGTTTTCCTCACATAATATAGATTGCATATATATCTCATGCAACTTCTGTTCTCATGCAAATAAACTCAACAAATCATCAACTCAAGGGTTTTAACAAGGCAAATAACACAACTACTCAACTATTCTTGTAATCAGATGATATTCTTCTTCACAGACTTGCATTTCAAGGCCAAACAAACA
>VALG01008964.1:0-12962 GCA_009835305.1 Ipomoea purpurea | reverse complement strand
CTTTTTCATGTATTTTTTAAAAATGCATTTAAAGGAATTAAAGATTGATCTCGTGAATAGTTAACTAAATCAAGAAAATGATAAATTAAAGTATGTGTTCCATTTCAACCGGTAAGTATAAATAAGATACGTATGGATAATTCACACAATAATAATGGATGATATCAGTGAATTATTATTCATGTATATAGCTGTCAAAAGGGTATTGAGATTTGAGAAAAAAAGAGATATATGGAGGAGATACATATATATAAATGGTTACATATTATATGGAAAAAGAGATATATGGAATATATAGAATGGAAACCAAACCCCATGCCCCATCCTATTGGACTTTACATTATATTGCCTTTTGCTGCAATTTGCATGACAAAACAATTCAATATATATTATAATATTAATTTAAATATAATATAAATATATCTATATAATATATTAATATTATAATATTATGATATATATATATATGACTCCACTTGTTTGCTTTCCATTTCTGATCTTAACTTTTTCACTGAATTCACACCTTTTATACATTTATATATATGGAGGATATAAAGCCACCTACCATCTTCCACTCATCTCTCCCTCAGCTCTCTTTTTCATATAATATACTATATATGAAAAGAATCATAGGATAATTATTAATTAAGCTAGCAGATTTTTTCAGATAAACAACTAACATTAAATTTTTTTATTTAAACAACTAACATATAACCCATATTAATATATATTATAATAAGATATATCTATATAAATAATAATCTATATATATATATAATTATACTATGTACTATATAGCTTATTAACTATAAAATAAATATAAATTAATATTAATTTTAATAGTATATATTATATATAATTATCGTGGCTGTAAGTGAAGTTTTTTTTGTATTTTTATATATATTAAATAATATCCTCAGGGAAATTAAAAACCTTATCTATTTAGTGATGAGAACTTGAATCACTTTGTTAGATTGCCAACTGGATGCAACTGCAAACAAAAGTCAAATATAAAACAATATGTATGCATGACATGGGTTGCTTGTTTGGGATAATATAAACCACAACTTTCATACATAATCAATATTTTTTTTTATTAAAATTTGATGAAAGTTTTTCAAGTACAGCAACTTTAGCTGGCAATTTTGATTTAATACTAATTATGACAATAATTGTATTAATCTTCGTCTAAAAGAAGACAAGCCCATATTTAAAGACACTTTTTTATGTTTAATCATATCAAATCAAACAGAGACCATGCATAGAAATGAAATACTATCATTTTCCTAATTACAAAAAAGAGTTAATACCATTTTAGAGGTCATTCCGAGTATAGTGGTTTTGCCATGTTTAGTCTTAAACTTTCAAATTGACCATTTGTGGTCCTTCGTACTTTCAAATTTAACCATTCGTGGTCCAAGTATAACCACCTAATTATGGTCCTTCAAGTTTCAAAATTTAACGGTCACAGTCGTGGTCCTCCTTAAAAGGACCCATGGTTGGTTAAATTTAATGGTTGAAGGACCATGGATTGTGGTTAACTATTGGAACCACGGATGGTTTAAATTTGAAAGTCGAAGGACCACAAATGGTCAATTTGAAAAAATTTAGGACTAAACGTGGCAAAATCATTATACTCGGAGGACCTCGGATGGTATTAACTCTTACAAAAAACAACCTTACAAATCAATCAACTCATACCCCAAAAGGGTAAAATGCAACATTACAATAAATGAGATTCAAACACCACTGAAAACTTAAGAAGTCATTGAAAAACTTTAACCAATTAATGATAGCGAAAAACTTAGAATCATTTATTGGTAGTAGTGAAAAACTTAAAATCGTATCTTTTTTCATGGGTTTTGAGCGAATTCATAAGGTCCAAAATATATAGTTTGACGAAATCGAAAAACTTTGAGTTATCAAAAGAAGAAGAAGAAGAAATGCACTGTCCTTTCAAACAAAAGAAGCAAAATTACATATTCTTAGTATGATTTACCTTTCTTATGTGATTTATGAGTTATTACAATTTACACATGAACAGAATTACCCAAAATACACCCTTAACTTTGAGTTTCCCTTGTCATCTAAAGATATGATCATATGAGTATTACAGTACAAAATACTGGCAATTATTGCACATTATGCGTTAAATACAACAGTATCTAAATTATACAATGACAAATAAAATTAAAGGAGGCCAGTTTATTACATGTGATAAGTCTAACAAAAACTCAAATCTAATGTGGGGAAAACTTGATCTCGTTTCAGGGTGAAGTTAAAAAAGGAAGAAAAACTGGCTTATGGACATATAAGTAACTGGAAAAGCTGGCCTGTAATTCTCTCTCTCTCTCAAAAATAAAAAATAAAAATAAAAAATCTATATTTACAGAGTATATTCAGTCAGCAAGGTAGGCATTGGGTTCCAAAGAGATGACAGATTCTGGGAAGTCTCTTCTTTGTCCAGCAAGAGAATAATATGCGAGTATGTGGGCCGGATGATCTGCAACCACAGTTCCACCACTCTGGTTTGTGGCGATAATTCGTCTTGCAGGAATGAGTTCAATGTTCCAGAACGGGCGTGACATCAACAGAAGATCCTGGCGAGTTGGAGATGGCCTGTATCCTTGCACCCACAAGTATCTCAGAGATTTCAGCCGAGTGGCAGCCATGGCTAGCGCTCGTTCGCTGAAGCAGCACCCTCTCATTTCGAGTTTTTGGAGGCTTGGAGCGCCTGTGAGAATTCCAGGAGACCGTTGTCTGATTCTCCCACGTATCCCAGCAGCATCCATCTTACGTTTGGGCTGTACTGTCCAACGTAGCTCAGTCATGTTGTTAGTCCTCCGGGCCGAAGATAGAGAGCAAATCTTCTGAGCATGTGACATCCTATTAGTAAAGATTCACGCCATTGTCAAGTGGCAGGTCTGTGATTCTTTCTTCGCGGTCAAGCAGGACCAGACGAAAATCGCAGAGCTTCTTTGAGTGTGTGCCAATGGACTCGAATGCTTCATTTGTGATGTCTGATACATAAACAGCCAAGTACTCCAATTCCAGGCATCCTTGGGCCAGAGCCATTAGTCCTGTTTGTGAAACTGCGCCTTCTTCGTCCTCCATTTCTGTTCATCAGCTCCTCGCTCAATTCGCAGCCTCTTTAATCTCTTGCAATGGCGCGCAAGAACTTCTAACCCTCGATCTCCAACTACATTTCTTGTCTGTTCGAAACAAGACCAAACGTATAAAATAAGTACATGCACTTGCATATGTTATATAGAAGTTTGCATCCAACAAGAAGAACTATGAAGGCAGGTTTCCAATGAACGTTTTGCTGTTAATGTTTCTTTAACTAATAAACAATGGTTTAACTAGCAGAAGAATGCGGTTATGTATAAAAAAGAATGCACATAGAACTACACAAACAATAGAAAGGAGATTTAACCTCTAAAATTTCCAAGTTGAGACACTTTCCAGCAAGAGACAATGACCTTCAGTGTCAAGAAGCGCATATAGGAGATCCAATTTTTTAAGCCGGGAAGCAATAGGAAATACAATGGGCATCTCATGTGTCCCAAGTATGTAAGACCAATAGAGCATAATCTTGGTGGAAAAGATAGAGCAGAGTACTTTCCAAGTTGCTCATTATAGCCATTTTCACCAAGTTCTGGTTGTTCACCAAATGAACCACCACAAAACTCTTCCAGTGCAGTTGCTGATCGGAGAAACCCAAAAAGATGAGATATATCACAGTCGCTTATTTTCATCGATGCCAGGGAAGGACAATTTTTGGCGATCAATTCAATGTCCTCAGCTTTGACTTTGCTGAGATCTGTCATGTAAAAGTTCAAATTCTCAAGAACTGTATTGTTCAAGGCAAGCCGTGCAGCCAATCTCCATCATTCTCAACTACCGTACTCTCCTCGAGAACCAAAGTTCTTAGGTTTCTGCAAAAGTGGAAAAAATGTATAGTAATAAAGAGACCATTATATGCAAAAGGGTATCGCCCCCATTATTTGTAACCATTAAAACTCACATAGTATACTTTGTCAAGAGAAACATGAATATTTGCTATCTAGTTCCTTCAAAGGTTGGTTGTGGAGTAAAATAGATATCAAATGATCAAACCCAACAATCAGGTGAGTAAGTAGGCAAAATCAAGCACAACACAATTTTCTTGTATGATGCTGACAGTTTTCAAAATTTCTGTCACACCAAACTATGATCTACAGTAAGAAGCGAGGACTGGACCACTGGTAGATGCTTCCAGCCACCAAAATAAAGATATCATAAATCAGTCTGGCAAAACTCCTAATATTTATCTAATCAAAAAATTTATGATGAGCAAAATACATTGCGAATATGATCGATCTAATGTGTGGATTTCAAAACATTAACTTTGGTGTCATTCGATAAATAGAAAAGAAAGATTAAAAGAAATCCAGCCCAATGCAACTAAAGTGATTTAAATACTAACATCCTATAAAACTCTTCTTAAACACCAAGATAAGATCTGCCAGGGAGAAATACATTTTCCTCGGAAAGCAACACAAAATTTCACTGGTATATTCTTAAAACTCCTCAATCCTGATTCATTTTACATAACAGAAAGAAATGGAGAAGATATCAATTATCGAACTAGAAACTGCAAAAGCACTTGCATTCATGATTATACATCCCAAGGCACCAACCCCATTGAATGGCAGCTTATACTTCAGCATATTTATAAAAACTATTCTCTATCCAACATTCTCAAGCATATAGTAAAATGCATCTAATAGACCATAGAAGTAGCCCTGACAAGGCAAATGGTCCCATTTACCAAAAATCTGAAACATACATCTAACAGAAAACAAAAACAAATATAATAAAATACATGATTCACAGCAACATATTCCAATATTCCATTCAATTCCTATGCTTTTCCTGTTCCTTTTTTTAGAAATATACTGAATTACAGGGCCATTTCCCTATTATGGTAAAATCTCCAACTCCCCTGTCCATACAACAGTGAAGTACTCCATTACTCTCTGTATTAATTAGCCAAATATAGAATAATCCCACAACAATATATGTTTGAAACATTGCATCTTCAAATAAAACAATTCTTATGCTTCTATACCAAAAAAAAAAAAAAAAAAAAAAAAAAAAAAAAGTTAGAGGTTAGGGAAGGTATACTGCAGGAACGGCAAATGACAAGAGGCCATCAGTTGGAAATTCCGGTTAGATTTGTCGAGCTTAAGAACCTGAAGAATCTTACCGTGAGTGCGGATAGGATTCTCGAGATCGGGAATCCTTAACAATCATGCGCGGAAGTGGAGAACCTTGAGGCGGGAGAAGTAGCGGCCAGATCTCTCAACCCCCAGGGGGGTGACATGGCCACCCAGTTCCTCGGGGATGAGGTTGAACATGGCGGCGCGTGGGTTTCCCTTGAGCCTGAGCGACTCCAGGAGAGGGAAGCGGGCGGGCGAGCTGATCCGGTGAGGCGGTGTAGCAGAGGGCCATGGTCACGTGCTTCCGCGTGGGATGCGTCGATCTCGAACCACCTCTTGCACACCATCGACACCGCATCCCGGTCCCGCGATTCCTGTATGTAGGGTATCACGCACTCCCATACGGTGTCGTACGTGCTGCTCAGCCGTGTCCCACTTTCCTCTCCTCATACTCAACGCGCAACAATATATATTTAATTCCCTCCGAGACACCACAAAACACCATCAAAACTCCATCCGCGACCCTCCAACACTAATCCTCCCTGCCTCGCCCATGGCTACGGCTACAGAAAACGCGCGACGCCGGAAGTTCAACGGAGAGAGAAAGAGATCGAACGGCGACAGTTTGAAAAGCCGTTTGAGAGAAGAGAAGAGAGAGAGAGAGAGGGATAGAGATAGGAAAGGGGGTCCCGATTCCAGATTTCTGTGTGCGGTGTAACGTAAGAAATGAGAAGGGAGAGAGAGAGAGATGACAAAAGAGATGCTAATGTCACCAATGGTGGCGCGTGGGATTCTGGAAAACCTGCTGCGTGGCAACACCCGATTGGTTCGGTTAGAGAAATTCTGTTACATGGAATGTACCAGATTTAGTACGTGCTGTGGATTTTACTGCCACCATTTCTGAGATTTGGTAGTAGTTATAAATTGGAATCAAAATTTAATAGGGAGTAAAACATTATTTAATAGCCCTTGAAGGATTCATAAATGGTGGGGGTCAAATTTTTAGAGGAAATTTATCATTTTAGTTGATATTAATACCAATTATATATTTTTTTTTTGAATGCTACTGGTTCTATTACATTGTAGTATCTGTTCATATAACCTAGTTTCAGAGAACCAATAACGGCCTCCACTTACTGAGGCTCGAACTCATAATCTTCCAAATGGAAGTCTAACCCGGATACCATTAGACCACATAGTCCTAGTATATATATATATATATATGATTGTGCTAATTATTATTGATAATTATTTTTAATTATACTATGTGCAATAATATACTCCGTATCATATATGGAATATATAATTATATAAGTACGATCGTTAAAGGAAATTAAATATACACATATTACGTCTATAATTAAAGGAAATTAAACATACACATATTATTTTATTAAAAATAATATATATACTTCATAATTATCATAACTATTCAGATTACTTAGATGTCATAATTAACATAATATTAATTAACCTTAATTATTATATAGAAATCATAATAAAACAATCTCATTTTTATTGGAATTAATGAGAAGTTTTCCTCTTTATATAAAAAAATTAACTATACACATCAATGATTAACTAAATTAGATGTTGTAAGAGTTAATTAATACCTCAACGAGATGGTGCTAAACTTGATTATTTATGGCTCCATCTGACAACAACAATAATAATACTAATAACATATAATCTAATATTAAAATCTAATAAAATATAAAATATGATGTGTCAATGGAATGCATTGAATTGTTAAAATAAATGTTTACTTTGCCAAAAATGAAAAGTGGGTGATATTCCATTTCTTTTCCCACCGGTCCCCTCTATAATTTTCACAATAAATTATTATTTTGTAGACTATTGACAATATATTTTAATTTTTTTATGTGATTATAAAAAATTTCTTAAAAAGTAGATCACATACATTTAAAATTAATTATGTTCGTGTCAGATAAAATTTTAAAAAATTCAGACCTATTCATACACCGAGACTAATCATATTCGTATCGGATAAGATTTCGAATGACTTGAACGAGAAACCTCTGATACGATTTTGCAAGAAAAAACCTATGTGATTTCATCTCTACCCCATAGGTAATATATTTTAATTTTGAATTGGAATAATTGTGCATCACATAAATTTAATATTACAAATGAAAAAGAGAGCACATTATAAGACCATGGGCAAGTTGTTTTTATATATACAGGTGTATGGTTAAAGATGAATATTTCAATAGTATATTATCCAACTTGCAAGAGAAATAATTAATATAATATCAATTGATTGCGGCCAGTTTGGAAAGAAATAGGATGCTCAATTTGGAAAGAATATATATAAAGTATACTCACATTGGGAACTTTTATGACACTATTAATTTTTATTCTTACTCCAAAAAGCTTGAATCCTCAATTCTAAAGAATTAAATTAAAACCTTTGTCACACATAGTTTCTTTCAAATTGATTTATTTATTCTCGATAATGCTAGAAACATTGAAGCGTGAATTTCTCATAATATTAATTGACATTTCTTTGAAGAGGGGACAAATAACTAAATCAGTAAGGGGCAAATAACAAAAGATGTTGTGGGTGGGGGAGGGGCACGTGCAGGTGACATGTACTAGGTGGTCCTCCATTGACAAAAATAGCATGTATTGCTTTTGTGGGTTAATTTTTTTATTTACTCTTGAATTATGCTAACATTTCACAATTTAATTCGAGACTTGATAATTTAATCTAAAGTTTACACCCAATTTTAATTATTAGTACTCTCCATGTCCTTGTTCTATTGTAACTCTTCTTATGTATTTAATTGTTGTATCATATGAGTCTGTGACTCTTGAAAATTAATTTCAGAATATTCAGTTCTCACCCATATCAGTAAGTAAGGTTCTTCAATTTCCATGGCTGATCAATCTTCTACTCATGCAGCTCAGTTGGTTCTCAAATATTGCTGTTGCGTCCTCGTTTTCTGCCGCTACGAACTCGCAATTTACAACCAATATTTTATTAGTATCAACGTTATAGTACCGGCCATCTCATATAATATTGTCAATTATATTATATATATATATATATATATATATATAATATATATAATATATATATATATATAATATATAAAAGTTACATAACTTATTTACATAAGTTATAATTGAAAAGCTCAAGTGGGGTTTAGGATGTAGAAAGGGCCAAAGGGGTTTTGGAATTGTGAATTGTGGGCTCTAAAAGAGCCGCAGCTTTGATGATGTGAACTCACCACTTCCCATACAAAAAAAGCTTAAACCACTAGATACGCAATTGTATCTATATAGACTTTGGTAAACTTTATATGAAGAGCTTTCTTAATACATATTGATTTGTTAATAAAGTTCAAAATCTACACCTTATTACTTAAAAGAGAACTAAACTCTTTCCATAGAGTCACAAATTCATTCTTGTTGTGGTTATTAATCAGCGTCGGACGACCGCCTAGCGTATTAGTATAATTAATAGGTTAAGCTGATTAAGTGCTGCTTAGATCTCCTAGACAGTAATTAGACCAAACAGTTATCAACTAACAATTAATTTATCAAATATTATTTTTATAAATATAACTAATATTATCAAATGATTATATTTCTAATTAACCCAATCAATTAATAGCACTATCCGTCTCAATTGATATATATAATAATGGTATATCGTGATGGTCGGGAAATGATAAATTGTTTTGGATAAGTTCATATATTAGGGCGGCGGATCGGAGAGTTGAGAAATGAGAATGAGAAGAAAATCCCCTGAAGGGTCGAAACAGACGACAAGAATTGAAGAGTTCAAAAGTGTAATGATTCCATCTCCCAACCTACACACATCACCCACATGCCATGCGCCCTACAAATTTGTCAAACAACAAAACAAAAATATAATAATAATATACAATATAATGAAACAAATATTCTGAAACCGGAACTATGTTCACAATGTTTTTGTAAACACAGGCGGCCGAGGCCATCAAGGTGAATGCATTTAATTTGTGAGTTTCGGTGTAAGTTTTTGGGGAGAAGTTAGAGAGTAAGGTTTGAGTTTCCATAACGGTAGTATGGTGATTATATTTTAAAAGTGGAGGATTACTTTATGCGTATCAGTATGATAAGTATTTTGATTAATTAAATTATCGTGATTGTATTTTTCCTAAATGTCCTCTTCGATGTTGAGGTGTGGAGGGTCTCATAGGTTGGGATTCAATCTTTTAATTTGTTGAGTTGAGATGTTAACGCATCTATACTAGTACTAGTTTTTTGATGATTTTTATCAAGAAAACAATAGTAAAGAGTAATTCGAAAGTGCCTAATAATAAAATTGGTCAATTTTTTATCATGATTAAGGAGTTTTTTCTTGATATCATTTTGAGTATATGATACTTGTTCAGACTATAATGCAATCCGAACTATGATCCATCATGGTATAAGGATTGGTGAATGCGTTACTTTGGATTTTTTTATTTTTTATTTTTTAATTTCTCTTTTCAGAATCTATTTTTGGTTCCTTTCTTTTTCTTCTCCTCTCATTTTCTTTTCTCTACTTAATCTAAATTTTGTGCAAAACTAATGTTAATTGAGGATGGTCATAGAGATTGATTTTTGTTGGCGCGGAGCAGGAGGTAACACGAAGTGATTGAAGAAGAGGCGGGGTCCCAATAAAAACTACTCCGTCCTGCTAATGAAGAGTCTCAATATCTGGATGGATACAGCTTTGTCGTTTGTTGGTAGTTGTTTGCTGCTTTCATATAAGAGACCACTTGCCACATTATTATTCAAAGAAACACAACAAAGAAAACTTTCACTAATTCATTTTATTTTTTTTATGGTATATCAGAGTTGAACACAATGACTAATCTCTTTGGAAGATGACTAATCCTTTTACTGATTTGTAGGCACATTTTTTAGGTGAAACCAGCCTCAAAACTCTTGACCTTTGATTTAAGGATAAATAAGTCTCATTCACACGCAAATCACACCCTTCAAGTTTCAACTTTCATTAATTCATTGTCCTAGAGAAAGGTACACCCATTATGTGGGTTAGATTTTCTGTGGATCCGATGATAGTGCTATGAGTGGAGAGTACTGATCTTACCGTGATGAAAAACAAAAAATCCCAAAAAACCACTGCTATGATTTCCATATTGAATTTGTTGGCTGGCAACAAGAATATATGTAGTAATAAAAGCAGATAATACTTGCTCTATGGTTGAGAGAGTCGACTGTACAGTTCTAACAAAAGCTTTGAATCTACAAAGTACTAGAAAGACAACAAATCATGCGCTGCTCTTTCCATCTCCTGAATGTGAAAACCCATCATCGCCAAACATAGTGCCATCTGAAGCTAGTTGGCATTTCTTGTCGCCTCAACTAAATGCTTTTCTCCAATGTCTCTTTTGCTGACTTTGGCTACGGATACTGTGGTAACATCTATGTCTATAGTTCCACTGTAGAGGCCCCTGCTTCCACCACCTAGCACGCTCAGCTTCTCTTCACTGCTAGGCAGAAAAGATGGCAGAACCACTCATAATGGTGTGTAACATCTATGTCTATGGTTCCACTGTAAAGGCCCTGCTTCCACCACCTAGCACGCTCAGCTTCTTTCACTGCTAGGCAGAAAAAGATGGCAGAACACTCATCAATGGTGCATTGGGTTGATTGGAGCTATTCATGAGCATACGAAGCGTCTCTCTGGCACTCTTTTCTACCACAGACTCTGCCTCAGGAATTAATGGGCTCACAAGATTTGGGTACAATGGGGGAATGCCAGTTGACATACCTGGGCCTGCACTCACCAAGTAGCCTTGCCCTGAAGAACAAACATCAATAAATGGAATGTGGACTATAGGATCGCAAATTAAAGGAGTGAATGTTGGTATCTGCTGCGAGACTGGCAAAGTTAATGGCAACCTGACCAATGGATCGGGGAGAAGAGGTGGCAAATCTAAAGGGGAAACATCAGCCAAATTAAGAGGTTGCTTGGGCGCCAAAAGCACTGATGGCTTGGCTATTGATAAAGAAGAAAATGGCGGTAGAGAAAGAGCTTCAGTAGATACATTTGGAAGCTGTGGAGTTCCACTGAGTATTGCAAAGCTGACACAGGAGGTGGACACCAACAATAGTAAGGAGATAAAGAGTAGAATCCAAAGAAGGAACAACGGGTGCTGGGCCAAGAAAGGGAGCGTCAGCAGCAAGCGACTCAAAAACATTTGTTGGCCGTAACAACTTAAGTACAGTTTCTTCTGAAGGGTTGTCATTTAAGCATGTTGAAGTAGATGGATTTTTCATACTCAGTGACGAACAATGCAGCAATCATCAACAGAAGAAGCACTATCCCCACGCCTCCTGAGCTTGTCTCTGGCAACATTCCTCAATGAGGATGAGTTCTTTAGCAAGCTCTCCTTGAAGGAACTGGACTGGGACTCAGGCCACCCTGATGGAATGGACTTGTCTTTGAACCTTGACTGCTGTAATGACGAGACCGAATGGACTTCTGAGAAGATGCTGAAGGTTGTGCACTTGGACCATATTGTGGAAGAATCAACAGAGGAATCAAACAGGGGGGTTGTTGACAGCATTGAATTTGTGTGACCATTGGTAAGAGTTGATCCAACAAGATGAGCACGAAGATGAATCGCAAACACTTTAGCCGTGATTCACGGATTCCAGTTAGCTCACCAAGAGATGGTTTCTTTTTGAGTATATCCTTCATCTACATCAATTGAAACAAAGAACAATTAACAACAACCATTTGTATAAGATATAAGAAAATGGGTTTGAAGAATGGATAAAAAATATCCTTTCTTAACATCTCATCTCCAAGAAGCTTAGACTTCTCTGAGCACCAGAAATAAAAAAACTTCACCATCTGGAATTTTAATCAGAAAAGAGCGTCCAGACTGGTCTGCTGAAATTCCTTCAATTTCAACAGTGGAACAGTCCAATATGCTACAGAGTGTTGCCAGCCTATCTGTGCTACCATCATCCCCAATAAACGAGATGCGCAGGTCAGAAGCGGCAAAAGAAGGACTTAAGCTTCCCTATAGCAAAGCAAGTCACAGTACAACAATTAGACGCATTAAAGAATGGAGAAATATTTAAAAAAAAAAAAAGGAAAAAAAGGAAAAAAAAGGAAAAAAAAAAAAGGCCAATTAGTTAATTAAGAGACATTGCAGAAGTATCTGTTGCCTTAATAACCTAGGTACAAACTGCAATGTTTTTGACAATGGTCTAAGACAAACATTACAAGAATATTTGTACTATACTCCACTATAAATTTACCATATTCAATCTAATTCATATAGAAAAAAGAAAGGAATGTTGGGGAAAAATCAACTTAAACTCTGTCTAGGACAACCAAAAAATCTTTGATATTGACATCCAATTTTCACCCACACTCCCCGCAACCATATCAGTTAAGTAGCAAGGATTACCCAATACAAGCAACAATACATAAAAAAAATAAAAACAACTAGAGATGTACCTATGAAACATATAGCATGAAAGACTCAGAGGACAAGTAACAAATTGTGCTCTGTGTTCCAGTAACGAGCAATTGACAATTAAATTGAAAACATCTCTATGTGCCATGAAAATATAAATATATTAATCACAAACATCAGGACAAACACACAGTAATATAGTGATGGTATTCTCCAATGACAACTAGATAGTATACACATTTTTGTTTAGATAAAAAAGAACAATGATGTGGATATACAAACAAAAATTAACAAAGATGTG
>VALG01008963.1:6334-43388 GCA_009835305.1 Ipomoea purpurea | reverse complement strand
GTCTCACATATTGATCGAGTGTATATTGTCAAATGAAACTGCAGTTATATCAAATGATACTTTAGTTGTGTTATAATAAAAACAGTATATTATAAAATGAAGTTAAACTGAATAATACTTTCCACAATTTGAGTGTATATTGTCCAATGAGACCGTAGTTGAATTAAAATTATAATTTAGTGGTGTTGTTATAAGATAATGTGATAAAAATGAAACTCAATAACATGTTCTCAAATTGTAATAAGACATTGTATGTATAAATAATGCAAAATGAAACGTATGTTAAAACAAAATGAAACTTTAGTTGTACTAAAATAACTAGAATGTATTATACTAAGCGGTTTGGTAACTACATGAAATGATTTATTCATACCTCGTTTAAGACTTAATTAATGAATTCAGGAACGAGAGTGTCTTAAGTCATTCTATGTAAGTTAAAGAGAAAACGTATCACATTGGTTATTGGAAAATCTCACAGGTTAAATTTGCTTCCAACTTGTACATTGTTTTCATATACCTTCAACTTCCGGTCAGTCCCTATCCACAGTCAACACCACTTCTTGTAACTCCATTGTTGTTGGTTTCATAAAATGTATATTGGAGTTTCAAAAAATATATCATTCTTCGACGTAGTATACTATTATAAAATTATAGTTGGACTCTCCTCCCTTCGCATTCAATTCCCGATAGCCACATTCATACGTTACTTTTTTCATACTTGCTTTTAGCCACTTAAGCCCACACAACCAAAAATTAAGAGAAAATAAAAAAGAAAAAAAAAAAAAAAAAACATGAAAACTTGAGAAGTTAGAGTATCTTATGATTAAAAATGAACAATGGCAGCCACGTCCCACTGTGTAATACAAGGCTCATTCCAACCCCAGAAAGATCCGTGAGAACGAAGGGAGATTGTTGGTTTGTTGAAGATGATTGTTGGGGGAACAATTTGGATAGAAGGAATGAATACACTAAACATGCATACCGTATAAATGGAGAGTCGTGTTACACCGCTCCCGACTAAAAACCTTCGATACCCCACTAATGTGTTGGTCTCAATATACAAACACTAACAAAACCTAAACACGGTTGAGATGCATCTATAGTCAAATGGAGATACCTTGTTCTGTTCTCCTCACATACAGCACAAACTAAGAGAGGAAAAATGTAATTTCCTAACCATCACATTCAAAACAGTGGAGCCAGATTTCCTCACAATTCAACCCGGGGCACAATTTCTGTTACTGAACACAAAGTTGGCGAGAAAAATTTTAATCCTATTCGAGCTTTAACAAGAAGAATGAAAAGGAACAGAAGTAGCTACATCCACTAACAAAAGGGAGCCTGAATTATCCCTCCATTGACACACCACTAGCACACGCACACTCCTGGGAGAAAAATTATGTTACCCCCTCCACCTTCAACCAGCTTTGAGCTGGGCACAAAATTTTCGTAGTTCAAAGTGGGTGACAGCAGAACTTTGCAGTATCCAGAGTTAAAAGAGCAAGTTGCAAATTAACTGCGAACAAATCAGTTATGTTATGAAAGGGGACGCTGTTACCCCTACACCCAAGTTCTGCAAACTCGAGTCAAACACTTATGTGGGAATGGAGTGATTTTTAGCACTTCTATAACAGTGTAAGAAGTTCACAAAAATTACAGCTGGTTACTACTTCCCTGTCAAAGGGACCTGTTACCTGAAATTCATCACGGATCAACCTGGGAGGCAATTTTTCAAGGAGCCCATCTATTCTACTCCGGGAGCGGCGAGAGAGAAAAACTTTGCAATCAAAGTTGAGAAGTCAACCATATTTAAAACATTTCCCTTGTCAAAAAGGGACCTGTTACTAAGTTCTCCCGGAAAACACTACTGGCACAATTATGTTTCCACCTCGGTATAGGGGTGAAAGCTCCAAAGTACATGTGCGAGATCCTCCCCCTCAGGGGGAGAAAAACTTTGCAGGTTCGTAAGAGGTTGAGAAGTGCGACATAGTTTAAAAATGTAGTAACTAACCTTATATCCATCTGTATATCAAGAAAGGGAGACATGTAAAATCTCTCCGAAATCGCAACTCCTGGAAGCAAATTCAGTGCCAGTAATCGCTCCCTCGGGGCGAGAAACAAAGCGAATCTAGGGGTGAAAATGACAGAAGTACAATTTTTTGAATAACTGGACCCCTATATAATAAAAAGAAAGAAGAACATCGAAAAGACTCACACGATCCAAATACTGACGCAATTGCAAGAAACACCAAGGTTATAACCCCCTGTACCCACGAAAGAGAAATAGTTCATGCGAAAAGGAAATAAGACTATATTAATGCCGCTACAACTCGGAAACACTGACGAGAAACTCCTCCAGGAGAGGACACGATGTTCGAGAAAAATTTACAGGTTGGCACATACAGTATGAATCCGCAGCTACCCACTCTCACACGACCGGAAGTTTCGACAGCACACAAACAGCATAGGTGCTGTCTTCCCCCAGTGGTTGAGTCTCCAAAGATTAGCTAGTATGGTCATAATTATATAAATTATATCACTATATAAAATTACAACTTCGATAAACATTGTAGATCTGCCGGGGATAGATCAAAATACCTTTTTCTTCTCTTTTTTTTATGTTTTGATTCTTCTCTAATCTTTTGCTATGAAGTTAATAGACGAATTATGGATAAAAATAGCATTATCAGGTTTAGTTTCTCATAATTTGATATTATTTAATACGACTATTTCCGAATAAATTTCCGTTATATGAATCGTTGACAAATATAATAGCAGACACAGAATATCATATCAAGGATTGAATCTAATACTCCCCAGCTCGGCATGGAAAATTCGATTGCCGATATTTTAACATAAATAAAAAAAACAATAAGCACTAGTTTAAAATTGATTTAACAATAAATACAATAATATAAAAGTTATTAAACATAAAAACCATAAACATAACATAAATAGAAGAATAAAAATTTCTACAGTGCAACTGTAAAGTATATTGGCATGAAATAACGGCACATGAGAGATGAGATACTCTCCAGCCCATCATGATCTATTTGAAAATCTACAATCCAGCGGGAATCAGAATTAATCACGCATTGAACTCCATCTCCTAGGAGAGGTCGGATCAAAAAAGAAAAATGTAATGGGTAAAGGAATGGTGAATCAGATAGAGCAAGCATACTTAATGTGCATACCCATGTATTGTCACCAGAAAAAAACACTATAGACATATACCCTATATAGCAACATATCATTATAGTCAATTTGAAACGAATTAGATCGATCAACAACATCAAAATATAAATGAACTAGAAATCTCAATGTAGAAAAAACTTTACTTGGATTATCAAAATTTAACGTTTTCGACCAAGATGAAGATTCAATTGATACAACGGGTTAACAAGATAGGCATGTCACATGGAAACATTGACACTACCAAACCCAAAAAACCGCACCAACAACTGAGCCAAGCAAACAATCTATTTTAGGGGGAGTATAAGTTACCTGAAAAGAATGACGAGATTATTACGAGTTTACACCTAGCGGACGTGCATTATGTGAGCTATGCAACTCTCACAAACGGCAAAACTGAGTGATATACAATATTCGACATTTTGGTCTCACCCATGCATGCACCATAAAAGCGAGATCTGTCATATATTCATAAGCCGCTATGTCCTCAAAAAAACTCATTATTCGCCGCTCCAGCAGCTTTAAGGAGTGAAAAGATGCATTATAACCCATAACCACAGCGCCTCTATCGATCTAAAAATATGTTCAAATATCACTTATCATTAATCAAGATATACATTGCGCTTAAAAAAATCTGATATTTGAGAGTAGTAGAAAACATATTGAATCACAAGATGACTAAAGCTATGATTTAAAGAGTGAGATAACTTGAAAAATTAGTTTTACATATTTTTTGAGGTTATGATGGTTTTATAATGAATTGTAAAGAGAATATCGAAAATGAATCGTTTATAGATGTGTTTATAAATAACTAGTTTGTGATGGCTAATTATAAGTAGGTAAAAAATACAAAAATCACCCCCCACCACCCCCACTCAACCTCCTCTAGAAAAATGTAGGTTTCAATGCAACTGTACGAGATCTGAGTGTTGAACTAACAGTTATCGAGTGGGTTACTCACAAATCGTCTAAAAGTAGAAGCACTGATAGGAACAAAGTTATTTATTCTTCAATCGCGAAACATTATAAGACACAAAAAACGGACGAGGGTTTCTGCATGAAGTTGAGACATCTATGGACGTCACGATTCACCTCATCCATTGCGCCCGCGATGAAGAAAAGCGGAATTGATTGGAAGCAGACGACAAATAGAAGGTTTGTTCTGTCGGGTCGCTCCACCGTGTAATTGAATTCAACATTCAAGTCTCTGACTTCAATTCTTTCACTCCTCAGATTACATCTAACGTTGAAGGCATTTGAAGGGGCCCAAGACTTACTGGCATGTTCATACAAAAATTCAATGAAAATTATCCAAAACCCATTTTTCAAACGTAGGCAACATGGCCATGAATTACTTATAAAACTTACGCTTCCGCCATTTGAATCACATAAATCCATGCACACAACATTAAACATTCTTACTACACAAAAATCATGAAGTTAAATCGTTACTCTTGTATTGTGACCTGATCATGTATAACAATGCTTTTTCTTTCTGACCATACAAACCCCCTATGATGGGACAGTAGAAGTTAATAGAACAGATGACAAGAAATAGGAGGTGACTGTGAATGAATCAAGTACATAGACACACAAATCGATGCGCCTGATTTTGAACACAGACGAGAAATCTAACGCAAGAACCGATAACGAAGAGGATAGTCGTTCATAACAAGGTAAAACGAAAACGCAACCAGCACAGCAACACATAAGCAGTAGGCTCACTGAGCGGTGCGACGTGGAACAATATAGAGCTGGACACACGGAGTCAAACAGGGACACGTTTCCTTCGCACGAAAGAAATGTTGACACTTCACCGGGAACCAAAGCAGAGGGGCAACAATTACAATTAAGGACTCCCACCGCCCAATCCGAGCCATAACCACCAGTCCAACACTGACTTCAGGTAAAAGAACTTGCAAGTTTCTGAGTTGAGAAGCCATCCATGATTTTTATGCTACCATATTGGAAATTCCCCTTGGCCTAAAAGGTGGGAGAGTAGCTGTTAATCTGCTTGAGCTTCTCCCGGACCAGACAACCAAGGCGAATTTCAAGTGATTAAGCCTCCAACTCGCCTCAAAACCTTAAGCCTTATACAGCACCCAAACAACAGCATTCATGCGAATAAGATGGCAAAAGAAAATAATCAGTATATTGGAGACAGTCAAACAGAAAAAAGGTTTTTTACTAACCTTCCCATTCAAAGAGGGGGGACTTGGTTACTTCTCCCACGCCAAACCAAAGGGCCGCAATATCAATTAAGCCTCCCACCCGCCCAAGTCCGAGCCATAACCACGCAAAGCTCACACATTCAGCCGTGAAGAAAGAAACTTGAATTCTGAGTTGAGAAGGCCATCATTGTTTTAACTACCTCTCCCCTTCCAAAGGGAGGACCTGTTACTTCTCCTGACCAAACCGAAGGCCGCAATTCAATTAGGGCCTCCACCCCCCAGCGCCGGCGGGACTGCGCGGAGCGGGGCCGTAAAGACTCCAAGCCCAATAAACCACACAGTCAACACAATTCAGGGTGTAAAAAGAACTTTGCAAGTCTGAGTTGAGAAGTGCATCAATGTTTTAGTTCAGCGACCTTGCCCTTCAATAATGGGGGACTGTTACCTTCTCCCGGACCAACCCAAGGGGCGCAATTCAATCAACCCTCCACGCAACCCCATCCAAGCCATAACACCCAGGTCAACAACTTCCATTAAAAGAACTTGCAAGTTCCCGAGTTGAGATAAACCAACACTCGTTTGTACCCTACGCTTCCTTGCGGAAAAGGGGGGACCTGTTCACTTCCCACCCCGATCCCAGAATCCAGGGACACAAGTTTACCACCGGGCCTCCCATGAGTATAAGCCAGCTCCAGCACATTCAGTGAAACAAGAACTTTGGCAAGTTGCTGAGTCGTGAGAAAAGCCAACATGTTGTTCTACGCGTTTCCCCTTCAAAAGCGGGACCTGGTTGCTATCCCTCCCGGACGACACAACCCGAGGGCGGCAATTCCAATTCATGATTAAATAGAAATAAAGAAAACAAAACAGAAAATAAAGAGTAAAAACATAAAACGGAAATAAATACAGCATCAGAACACAAAAAAGAATAACGAAAATGAAAATATGGAAAAAAAAAAAAAAAAAAAAAACAGGCAGAATACGACCCATAAATCACTCCAAAAAAAAAATGCATGCACCGGCGCAAAAGACCAAAAAAACAGCCCACAAAATACCAAACAAACAAAAATCAAAAAAAAACAAAAAAGAAGGACATAAATAGACAGCAAGTGACGGAAAAAAGCAACCAAAAATAAAGCATATTATAAAGACACAAAGACTAAGAACAAAAACGAAGGAAAGTGCAAACACGCAGCAACAAAAGCAAAAACACAAACAATTAACTAAGTACCAGCAAACAAAAAAAAATCAAAATTTAAGGACATTAGGCAAAACAAAAAAAAAAAACGTTCGTGATGGAAATAGGACAAAGACACAATATAAATAGCTAAAGTAAATGAACAGAAATATAATTGGCAGACCAAAATGAGAGTCTAAACGGATATTAATAGGTAAAGCACAGAAAGAGATATAAAAGAGCTCTGGAAACAAAAATATAAATAAACAACAAAATAATACAACGGTGGAGAAGGTGCCAGCTAAAAAATAATGTACAGTAACACAAAGACTAGTTGGAGAAAAAATACATGCCAAAAGACGAAAGAAAACCCACCGCAAGCGAAGCAAAGCGCAGACCGACAAACACACAACAAACACCAACAAAAAGCTGAGTTCAACGTGGAAACAGTCTCTACATGATAAAGGCCCCCCAGGGGGTTTGATAAAATATGATTCTGAACATTTTAAAGCAACGGTTTGACTTACGTATGATTAAGTTGATAAGATTTTAGGCAAAAGCGGCTTAATTGAATTGATTTGGTGCATGCATGACACAATGTCATTCACTCATTCCCATTCAAAGAAACACGTCATATATAAATATAATACATGGGTGTTGATGTTTTGCTGTGGGTGGGGGGGTCCATGTTCCTGTTGATGCCCTCGTGACTCATCACATAAATATATATATATTTTGATGTGTCTTCTTCTTCAATGCAATGTTGTCTGCATGTTACGTGTGTTGGAGTAAAGATGCAATTGTCATCGATCACCTCCACTTACCAATTCTTATGATATCGACCAAACCATCAAAAAGTTGGATATCTGATTACATGCAAAATAATTTTTTCAAAAAATTTATAAATTTTATATTAATGTTTTGAACAAAAAATTATTATAAAAAATTAATTAATCAAACGCTCATGTTAGATGTTTAATCAAGTCAAACAGTTAATAGTGATTAAACAAATCAAAATTGACTGATAAGCTAACTATGTTACTAAATAGGGTCATAATATGTTAATTACAAATTCATAATTTAAATATTATTGACCCACAATATAAAGTGAACAATTCTCGTATTGAGGTTCAAATTATAACCTCCGATCCTATTTAAAAGAGCCACAAAAATTTGATTGAGTACAAGCTGCTTGTTGTCTTAGCTTTTTTCCTTAATTTGTCTTTTGTTTCTTTTCCTTTTTGGTGTCCAGTTGCATATTATGTTTTCACCCCTTTTTTGGCTATATTATTATCATGTCATCATGATTATTACTCATTAATAACCCCCTCTCTATACACTTACTTAGGGAGCTTCCCCAATACCGAGTGGACAACTGGACATAGTACCTGATACAAATAATAATAAAAAAGAAATAATAAAATATCATTTAATGAGTTATGATGTCTAAACCAAATATAATTTCGACTAACCAGATGTATTTTAATTGTTATAAATAAACATACAATCTAAATACTCTTTGTCCGTTAGACAAAATTACAGTGAAACTAAACATACTCATTAAATGGCTATCTTACTATTTTCAGAATTTAGTATAATATCTACTTTGTAATGTAAAATTTTCAATTTTCCTATTTATTTATAATTGTCTATTGTATTTTTTTTTTTTTTTAAAGAAAAGAGAGAATGATTCTACCTGATTAGTGGTAGTTTGGGCAGGTCTTGGCAATTTATTAATTTGTACAATTGTACATGTTCCCAACAAATAAACAAAAACTTACGGTTTAACTAAAAATGTACAACAATGTACATTTTTATTATTTATTTATTTACAACCAATAAAATTCTAGTATAATCGATTAATAAATCACTATAATAAATTAAAATAATAAAATACAACACCTTACTATAACAACTCTACCAAAGAGACTAGGACTAACAACCTAAACGAAAAGGGAAAATCTCTTTACAAACCGTGATATATAATTATATATATATATATATATAATATATATATATAATATATATATATATATATATATATTTGTATTATCCACGAGGTGTTCTGGGTGGTCTCCAGGAGAAATCATCAATGGTAAGAATTGAACTTGGATTATCTCAATAATCCTCTCACGAGGTGTTATGTGATAATTTTAGTCCCTCAAACATAATTTTCTAGCTCCGCCTTGGATTCAATCCAATATAAAGATGATATATAAAAGTGAAATACACCTATAATAATAATAAACATATAAAAGCTGAATAGATAATCGTAATAAATTAAAAGTGTTGACATATAGTAATGTGGATTTATTTACAACAATAATATTAATATGAATATTGGGAAAATAAAGGAAGGGGGTAAAAGAGTAAAAGCAGAAAGATCGAGATGCTGCAATCATTCTTCTACCTGAATCTAACTGAAAAGCTGAGTAGTGAGCGTAACAGCATAAACCCGAAGAGCGTGCAGTCCAAGCGAAAGAGTCGCCTGAACCCCACCCACTCCACCGGCCCGCCCACTTTGCCGGCCAACGCAGATTACACCTAAACCTAAATATCCCTTCTTTCTCTCATTAATACTAACCCCCACGCCCCATCCCTCCATATCCGCACGTATGTACTATGCCCATTTCTATGGCTCTACGCTTAGGACTCACAGGTTGCTTGTATAGGAAAAAGATTAAAATTTGAGGATTTCTTTTTGGCCTAGGGTTTAATTTATTGTCCGGGGGAACTTGGTACTTTTAAGCGTGAGTTTGAAGGTGGTGTGGTTGAGTGAATGGGCGGCGATGAGGAAGTCTTTTAAAGATTCACTCAAAGCGCTGGAGCTGATATTCAGCATGCCAATACTTTGTATGTATGCATCCTTGTTTTCTCGTCTTTCTGAAATTTGATTTGTTGATTGTTTTCTTCCTCTGGGTTTATCTGTTTATGCGCTAAATTCTTAGGCCTCAATGTTTTATCTTTTGATTTTTTTGTTTTTTTTTTTTTTTTTCCATAACAGCATTAGTAGTTCTTTGGAAGTATCATGAATAAGTGATTTGTTGAGATGCAGGGCTTCTGATTATCCAAGAGCATATGGAGGTGCTTGCCTTCAAATGAGGGCTGTCATACAGCCCCTGTGCACATATCTTTCTGTTTCTTGTTCAGTGGGCAGATTACAACTTGGCTGGTGCTCTGGGATTGCTCAGGATCCTTTATACAAGTAATTAATTGTGCCACTCTATGTATTTAATCATTTCCCAAAATTTTCGCCCCGGACCACATCCCGGCCAGACAGGATAGGATTGTGTAGCCCGTTGAGAAGACCAGTGTTTGGTGCTCACAAGAGCCATCACATGAGAATGAAACTCTCATATTCATGTTGGCAGGACTTAATCATGCGTCGTGCCACCCAAGAACCAACTGAGTTACGGGGAATTTATTCTATTGCTTGTGTTTGTGGTTTTGAAATTTGATTGTTGATTGCAGGCTTATGAGAATGGTAAGACAAGTATGTATGTTCATGAAAGAAAAGCCAGCATAAGAGAGTTTTATGGTGAGTAGACTAGGATTGCCAACACATTCTCTTGTCAATTTCTTTGTGTTTTGTGTACAACTGAATTCACTTATATCCTTAATTGTGCAAGTTGTTTTGTGGGATTTCATTTGAAAATCGAAGCGAGTTTTGAATTTTTTTTGTTTGGATGTTGGCTTCGATCTGATGACATTGAACAGGGGTGATATTCCCTTCTCTCTTGCAACTTCAGAGGGGAATTACTGATGTGGAAGAGCGGAAACAAAGGGAGACATGTGAGAGTAAATACAGCAAGAGAGATGAGACGACGAACAAGGGAAAGTTTTCCGAAATCGAATTGGAGAGGGAGGAGGAATGTGGGATTTGCTTGGAGTTGGAGTCCAAGGTTGTTTTGCCTGACTGCAGCCATGCTTTATGCATGAAGTGTTATAGAGACTGGTAAGTATTCACACTGCATTATCATCCAATAACTTAGAAATGCCAAGAACTCGTCGATCTTAAGACCCACCATAGTAACGGTTTATTGCTGAATTGGTTGATTTGGTTAGACTAATAAGTATCTATCTTTACACAATACAAGTGAAACATCTCATAGTTTACACAATCTGCTGCAAACGGATCCGAATGCCATCAAGATTCTCGGTGTTTAAAGATGTCTAGTTCCTTAAAATCCCAATGACATGAATGATTGTTTGACTACTTCTTGTTGTCTAGCCTTGCCCGGGGACTCAGAACTAAACGACAATTTCAATTCTAGTATCTCTGCAAAAGTTAGACTACCAGATGATACTATACATGCATTGTTGCTGTGATTCTTCAAGATTACATAGATTTCTGCAGCAGTGTTTATGTTCATTCCAAGTATTAATTAGCTTCTACCATATGCATATCTGTATATGATATCGCCTTTTTTTTTTTGCTGTTTTAGGCGTACTCGATCGCAATCATGCCCTTTCTGCCGAGATAGTCTGAAAAGAGTGAATTCTGGGGACCTTTGGATCTACACCAACATGAGCGAAGTCATAGATTTGGGCGCCATAGCAACTGAGAACTTGAAGAGGCTTCTGTTATTCATCGAAAAGTTGCCTCTCCTGCTCCCAAATTCAACACTTGTGTCCTACTATCCCCATTATCGGTGAAATGCCTAAGATGATTCTTTTTAGTTTTTTTTTTTTTTCATTAATTTTGTTCTTCCCCTTGATTCTTCAGTTCATCAAAGTTGTTAGCTGATGGATGTGTTGGGTGGTTGGCGGTAAAGATTCAGAAATGAGCAGAAGGTGTCAGCATTTGTACGGAGTACGGAGTATTTATTTATCTGTTTTAGTTGTTATAGTTATTAGATATAGGAAGGAGGGAGTAAGGTAGAAACAGTCAAACAGATTTCCACGGACTACTTTTTGATACTCCGTATCACATTTGAAGATGCCATTCGCAGGTTGAGGATAAGAGCATCTCTATTTGTAGTAAGACCAACTTCATTAGTAGCAAATTTTATGTGATTTAATTTTTGTCCGTACAATTAAGAAAGAGAAAGAAAAGAGAAGAGAAAAAAAATTAAAAAATACATAGAGATTAACGCGTCAGGCTGAGCCTGAGATGTGCGTCAAACGTGCAGAAATATCGTAGTTTTGCATTCCTTTCTTTCTCCTTTGAGGCCCACAAAAAAATATAATTTGCAGGAGAAAAATTACTTAAAAACTTCTCTCGTTTGTCAAAAAGTTAAACTCAAATTTTTATTTCTAAAAAAAAATCACTCAAAAATTTATAATGGAGTTGCTCTAAAGCAAATAAAAAAATACATAGCAAAGCTGAGCGTGAGATGTGCATCAAACGTGTAAAAATGCCGTAGCTTTGCATTCCTTTATGTCGTGTGAGATGTGCGTCAAACGTGCAAAAATGTCGTAGCTTTGCATTCTTTTTTGTAGTGTGAGATGCGCGTCAAATGTCCAGAAATGTTGTAGCTTTGCATTCCTTTTTGCAGTGTTTTTTCTTTCTTCCCTCATTTCTCCTTATTTTTTTCCTTGTTGGTTAGAAAGTCTAAGGAAATGTTGGTAAATAGTTGTTAGCTGATTGGGTTAGTGAGTTTGACTAGTTGATAGCATAAGTTAATTAATTAAACACTCATATTAATTGTTTAACCAAGTCAAACAATAAATAATGATCAAACAAGTCGAAATTAATTGATAAACTATATGTTAGCAAAGAGGGCCTAACAAAAAACCTAGACAGATGGATTTGCTTTAGCGGATGTTAGCCTATTCGAAATCAGTCATGGCTATCTTCCACATTCTTTCTCAAAGTAAGCATAATTTAAAAAAAACAAAATTATGTTTGTGATATTTAATTTTTTTAGCAAAATCATCTCAAAATATCACTTGGCATGCCAAATGCCCTAATCATCAATTATTTATTAAAATAAAAGAGAGAGAGTAAGTTTACTACACATTTTTACTTGATGATCTAGTTATACACCTTTTAAATATAGTGCTAGAGACATAGAGTTATATAAAGCTGCTAAATTCAATGACTTATTTTGATACTTGTTTTATAATTTAAAAGTAATGTTGGATACAAATCTTGGGAGGTGCTTGGTTGGTAAATTAAAATCGGAGTTATATATTTGATAATTGACACGAGTTCTAGTAAAAGCATACTTTCATTTAATAGTATATGAGAATCAAAACCGGAATCAATATATATATATATATATATATATGTGTGTGTGTGTGTGTGTGTGTGTGTGTGTGTGTGTGTGACTTGAAGAAGTCGGAGCAAATTTGTTTCTTTATCATATTTCATTTGTAAAAGTAAAATTTCATAACAAAATGATTTTTTAAAATTCATTAATGATTTGAATCTCATTTTAATTAAAATACAGAAAATAGTAAAACAAACAAGATAATTGAATTAATTATGATAGTATAGTTTTTAAAAAAAGCCTATGAATGAAGTTAAAATAAAAAAAAATAAAAAAATCCATGAATGAAAAGCTCCCTCCTTGGTGTAATAGTAAAGCAAATAATAAGTGAGGAAATATATTATTATGGAGTTGCAATCAGCCAATAGGAAGAAAGAGTGATCTATCCTCTGTAGATATTCAAATCCGAATGCAATCAACTATCAGCCATTAATGTCATCCTACGTGTCCTTCACAGCTTTCAGGTTGTCCACTTAGATAAGATACTAGATAAGGCAGATGCTCCCACAACCGTTAGATGGATTCACTCCCTAAATCCAACGGCCGTGGATCTTCACCATAGGTGATCCACACAACCTTCAAAAAATCAGTAGAAAAAGTACCCATTCTCCATCTCTATAGCCCAGTTAACTAAAGCTTCATCCCAAACATCTTATTCTCATCGCATCCATGGCCACAGCCACGTCCACATTCATCGGAACCCGCCTCCCGGAGATCCACTCCGGCCCCGCGAGATTCCAGGCCCGGTTCGGGTTCAAGAAGGCTCCTCCCAAGAAGGCGCCATCCAAGTCCACCTTCACATCAGACAGGCCATTGTGGTACCCGGGAGCCAAGGCACCGGAATATCTCGACGGCTCCCTCGTCGGCGACTATGGGTTCGACCCGTTCGGGCTGGGAAAGCCCGCCGAGTACTTGCAGTTCGAGTTGGACTCGTTGGACCAGAATCTGGCTAAGAACCTCGCCGGAGACATCATTGGGACAAGGACTGAAGTCGCCGACGTGAAGTCCACGCCGTTCCAGCCGTACAGTGAAGTCTTCGGGCTACAGAGGTTCAGAGAGTGTGAGCTGATCCATGGCCGGTGGGCCATGTTGGCCACTCTCGGCGCCTTGACCGTCGAGTGGCTCACCGGCGTTACATGGCAAGACGCCGGAAAGGTACGTACAGCTCGTACAATAAAGAGATTATTATTGTTTATCAATTTAGTACTGAAACTGTTAACGCACGCAGGTTGAACTGATCGAAGGATCATCGTATCTGGGACAACCACTTCCGTTCTCCATTACAACGTTGATCTGGATCGAGGTTCTGGTGATCGGGTACATCGAGTTCCAAAGAAACGCAGAGCTTGACCCGGAGAAGAGGCTGTACCCGGGAGGAAGTTTCTTCGACCCGTTGGGTCTGGCTGCTGACCCGGAGAAGAAGGCTACCCTGCAACTTGCAGAGATCAAGCACGCCAGGCTCGCCATGGTTGCTTTCTTGGGTTTTGCCGTCCAAGCTGCCGCCACCGGCAAAGGTCCGCTTAACAACTGGGCGACCCACTTGAGTGACCCGCTCCACACCACTATTTTTGACACCTTCGGTTTCTTCTCTTAAGCCTCCTCGATCTCTCATTATCATCATCATCATCATCTTGTATTATCCCTCCACTTACTTATTGACAATATGATTATGCCTATATGAATATTTGTTATCTTTGCTCTCCATGCTCTATAATTGTAGCATTTGACTATCTAAGGCATTAATTGCAATATCAACTTTAGATGATTACAATGGCGGATCCAGAAATCTTATTTAGTGGGGGCGAAGAATTAAAACTTAAATACATTAGGATCCGAAGTGGATGATTACTAATCATTAGTTATTATCACCATATATATTAGGAATCTATCTTAATTAGAAGGAATCCATATACATGAGCAGAGTTTTAGGGTACTAAGACTATGTGGTCTAATGATACCTGGATTGAATTTCCATTTGAAAGGTTGTGAGTTCGAGCCATCAGTGGAGATAGTCAAATACTTGGTAATGAGTTTTGGCAAAGTATTTACATGTTTGATAGTATGATGAAATTGAAATGATTACTAATATTATTGTTTGATTATGTATGATCCTATAATGGGAATAAAGACAATTTATTCAAATATAAAGACATCCAAAACACTAATATGAAAAAAGAAAATTAAAAAAAATTAAAAGTACTAATCCAAACTTAAAATTCAAATTACTAATTAGGAGGGAAATAAATGGAATAAAAGCAAAGTAGATAATGATATAATGGTTATAAATGAAATTATAACAATTTCCATTTCTGCTTTAAAAGTGAGTAGATAATGATAATAATGTTATGTTTAACTATGTGTGCTTCATGTTAATAAAATATGTTTAAACAAATACTACAATGTAATAAAGTCAATAGTATTAAAAAAAATTAACTTTTTTTGAAAACTTAACTCAATTTTTTTATTCGCCTTTAAAACCTTAATAGACATAGCAACCATTCCCATTTCACTAACCACTAGCAGTGAAATATATTAGACAAGACATTAACCCCTTATTTCATGGATCCCTTGCACAATATATTCTCAAATGAAAATTCTATGACCTTCACCTCTTCGTACAACAAATGCACTATTTTATTATCAAAGTTGCTACTATAAACTATTGGGACAAACGCATCTTATGCACCCAGGTGTTTAATTACAACATAACAAAAATGACAAAACATACATTTTGTACATATCTCTATAATAGTGTGTGTACATTTTTGACTTTATCTAGAAATTGAGGATAAGGATATTACATTTGGAGCGCAATTAATACTCAATATATAGAAAAACTTATAAAACGAATATAACAAATCTAATAAGATTATTACATTGTTTTTAAACGTGTATAAAAATTAAAGTAAAATATATCATTTTATTTCAAAAAAAAAAAAGAAAGAAAAGTAATCTATCTGTTCGGGCATTAGGGTCTACGCTCTTATTATTAGGTTTCTAAATGTAGATGTGTATAAAAATTTATACCATTATCTAAATTCATGTACTAATATAGTAACGTAATATTAACATAATTGTAATAAATTAGGGAGTATTTAATTATTATCTAATAAACATAAAAATGTCAAAATCACAGAAATTCACACAAAAAGAAATTTCCTTTTTTGGAATTCATCTTTTTATTTTCGGGATTTTTGAAATGTAATTCGTAATTCATATCGAGATTGCGTTCTCTGCTTTGATATAAATTCGAGAGGACAACATGCCTGAATTGCCGATTAATCCTTTTTGCCTCTTCGCTCAACTGGTTGTAAGGTGAGGTGATCATCTATCTTTCCTTCTCCTTCACACTTTCATTCTGCAACTGATTTGTTTACGATCGATGTCGTTCGTTCATGTTCTACATTTGTTGTCTGTATCTGAATTTCTTCAATCTTTTCGTCGTTCGTTTGCGTTATCGGGTCTTTAAGGGTTCGTTTGATTGCTTGAAGGAGAAGTAGAAGATACTATGGGCAGGCTTTTCCTCACCTACTTGGATGGCAAAGTTTATAGTTGCAAGTTCTGTAAGACGCAACTGTCTGTCGCGGAAGACATTATCTCTAAGGTATCTCTGTAACTTTCAATGTTGTGTGCGTGTTTGTGGTGTAACTGTAGGTGTGTGAAATTTGCCAAAGTAATCGCTTTTTGTTTTTAGTTGTACTTTTTTTTTTTTTTTTTTTTTTTTTTTTTTTTTTTTTTTTCTGGAAATGTTGGTATGTTTTGCTGTCTAGTTGTTGAGCCTTCATGTTTTGTGATCCTTAAATTGTTAGTTTATGTAATGGTGGTTGAAATTCATGTGCTTATGCTATGCTGTTGTGAAATGGAAAATTTCATGTTTCTGTTCAAATGTACAAAAATCCTTCTTCAAAAGGTCAGAACTCAGAACTCAGTTAAGAAAGCATTTGCAGAGGTTTTGAGAGGAATTAATGAAGGAAAGGTAATATTAAACTGTAGGGATAGAGTGATGTGACATGGCAGGAGTCCTTTGATCTGTGGTTGAGCTAACTGAGTATGCTTCAGTTTGTCCTTTTTAGTCTTTCATCTGTTAGTCACTGGTCTGGCTGTTTTAGGAACCAATTAAGAATGTATAATAACATTGGATACCTGGTATGCTTTAGGAAAGTATACACAGACTCAAATTTCAATGTCTGGTTTCTTTACATGCATACTGTGGTGTGTGAATTTGTTGCTTTGTGGATTGGTTTGTATCTATGCTATGGGTATGTCAAATCTTTTCCTGGAAGTGCTTGTTCTTCCGTTTGTTTCATATACTTGTATGCCGCTACTTATCTGGTTGTCCCCTCTAATATTTGGCATTTCATCTGCAATATGATAACCCGAATTCATGTGTGTTTCCAGGCTTTCCACTGCAGGCATGGGGAAGCTTATCTCTTTGATAAAGTGTAAGTGTTCTTTGCTTTTCCAGTGCTCAAATTTTATGAGTTAGATTATGGAACTGTTTGTTTGATACTGTCCAAAGGCGCCTCATTTGTTACCTGTCATCCCACTCTAGGCTTTCAACTTGCCCGGCTTGATTGTTACGTATTTTCTAGATCATTTTAAGTTGAATACACATGGATTGACTGAAAATATGATCCTATGGTACTTTTTTCCACCACTTGTTACAAACAAAAGATAAAACATAGTTCCAGGGAAAGAAACAATTTGGCCTGTTGGATAAATGACATCTCAATGACTAGTCACATTTACTGTTGTGAAATGCTTTCTTGTGGTAGTGTAAACAACATGCATAAAGAACAACCTCATATCTGGTTTACCTCACAATTTGGCCTTCTTGGTTTGAGTCAGTTAGCTATAGGCAACCTAGACTGGTTACCTCCTTGTGGTTTTTACCGGCTAGGGTTACAAGGAGGGGACACAGCACACACCCTCGGATAGTGGCTATGGGTTCCATCATTACCCAAAAAAAAACTCATATCTTTTGCCCCGATGGTCTATAATGTTGGCTCCTCTCATGCCACAGTGTGAATGTTACTCTTGGTGCGAAAGAAGAGAGGATGATGATAACTGGAATGCACACTGTTGTTGACACATACTGCGTGGCATGTGGCGCACTTGTTGGCTGGAAATATGTATGTTCTTCCACATTACACACACATCGTCTTTTGTTACATATATGACTGAGTTATCCCGCTGCTCTTGACTGATATGCCTGTGTTGATTTCAGGAAACTGCACATGAAAAGTCACAAAAGTACAAGGAAGGGAAGTTCATCCTCGAAGGTAATCAAGATATTGCTCGCTTTTGCAGTTCACCCCCACACTTATTACGAAATATGAACTTATGGTTTTTATTTTTCTGCTGCAACAAATTAGCAGGTTCATGATATTGGGTCCGGATGGAAGCAACTATTCTGTGAACAAGATGTTGAGCTTGATGGGAGCGATGACGATGAAGCATGAGTAACAACTCCCAGGAATCAAAATCTATCTTCTCAGACTCATCCTGCCATTTTCATTCAGACTTTATCCTTCAGTTTAGAACTGCAGATGCATGTAGGCAGACATATTTAAGATTTGCAGGATAGTCTTTATGGCCATTGTTTAGAATTTAAACCAAAACCATTCTCTTTTTCAGCTCTTCTCCTGTCGCTGGTTGTTACTTTAATTCCCTTTTTGAATGACAAGGGAAACCGACACCGGAAAATCTAACCTTGTGACCCTAGCCCACAAAAAGGGAGGTAAAATATCTGAAGTTGCTCATAGCTGGCTAACCGGCTCAAACCAAGTCAATAGTTGTTCATGTTGGGAGTCGAACTTGTAATTCTGTGGTTACCAAATTACCAGATGATCAACTTGTTGGGGTTGTTATTTTTATTTTCTATGCACTTTCAAGTTCTATTAATGATTTTTAATAGTGTTGAGTAATAATTTTTTTGAATGAATTATTTATTTGTGTAAACATGCAAAACATACTACTATAGTTTATCATATTGTAGACCTATAGGGTGGTTGACAAGGCGCGATATTTAATTAATTTGAAACTTAAAAAGTATTTTACTTTAAGAAACATCGCCGATTACAAATGGTGGGGCTTGTTAACTTTTGTTAGATGTTATTTTTGCTTTGATAACGTCATTTTAGATAACTTTAACTAAATCATTAGGAAGTCATTAATATTTTTTTTAAAAAATTCTAAGCTATTGAATTCACTTCGAGTCTTGATCAGCGTGTGGGTCACGTTAATGATGTAAAGTTTGTTTCCTTCCTCCTTTTTCTCCGACAATTTCAGCGGCCCATTCTTCCCTGTTCTCTGACATTTCTTGACGCCATTTCGTCTACCATCTTTCTGAGAAACTGAGAAGCTCTCAAGTCTCTGCTACTATTTAACATTCAGCCCAGAAATGGCAGTAAGTATCGAATACGGAGTACTATATATATTCATATTTACACCTACAGTCTACAGACATGAATGTATGCTGTACGGAGTGTATATATTCTTTATTATGTGTAAAAGCGCACGATGATTGTATGGATTATGGAGGTCATTATAAGTTATACTCTTTCGTTATCTTGTGGGGACAGGTTTGTCAGTTGTGTCAGTGTGTTGTCAACACTCAAGAGTTGCTTAATGGCTGTTTTCTTTGTAAAAATAGATCTTTAATAATTTTGAATTCAGCAGCAGACATAATCCGGTTTCGTTTATAGTCTAGATCCATTTGAAATCTTCTTTGTTTATCCCCTTCCTTGGTGGAAGAAAACGTATTTGATTGGATGAGAATCATGAGATGAGTGGTTTCTTTTGATTTGGAGTTAAATTTTCTGGGATTTGCTCTGTAGAAGGGGATTTTGGATTTTGGAATGGCCAATTTGCTAACTTTCTTGCTAAAGTTTGGATTTTGGAATTGGAATTGGAATTGGAATGGGATTGAATTAACTTGTGTGGGGATATAATGGATTTGCAAAGCAGGGCTTCAGTACAGTGCCAGGGCTGAGGAGAGGACTCTTGGGATGGTGATGAAAGAGGTAGATGAAGATCTTGCTATCTTTCTTCAAAGGCGGCGCAATGATTTGATTGGTATTCATATATGTTGTCTGATTATTATATAGAATAGGCTTCTTTTATTCTCTGTGTCCTAACTTTTAAACTTGTTGTATCATCCAATTCACGAGATCGGTTTGGTGTTTTGTAGTCGAAGAATCACGAGATGATCAGAGGTATTTGGTATCAAATGAGACATTGACAAGCCTGCTACACAGATGGCAATGGAAAAGTTTCTGAGTTCTGGGAATGAAGAAGGAGACTATGAATGGTACTCATAAGTTCTTTTACTTGGTAGTTATTATCAGTTCAGTTCTTAATCTCTTATCGTTCGTTAATATTCTAGATTCACTGATGTAGGCTTCTTTCACCCCCGCGTGTGCCTTCATATAGTTCATCGGACACTGAGGAGCAGAAAGCTATAGCAAATCCAACGAGGACGAGTTCAGATTCAACTCCTTTGAAATATACGGTGAGCCACGTAAATTTGGCATGGTTTAGCAGTGCAATAATGAATTAACTCTTGCTATGCTTCTATGATGTGTCCAGTTTATATCTTCTGCATTTGATGATTTCTGATCTGTAGTAGTTTGTAAAAGAAATGTGTGTTTCATTGATTACTTGATGTTGCAGAAAACTGATTCTGTGGAGGATAAAACCTCACAAAATATGTCATCTGTACATCCTTCTACCAGAAAATGTGCTTCTTTGCCTAACAAGAACGCTTCTCGTGCTGGGAGTGGAAGGCCATTAATGGAGGCAAGAAAACCGACTTCTTCTAGGTCTGCAACACCCACTAGACAACAACAACGTGCGCCTTCTACAACAAAGCCCTCGAGAGCTTCCACACCTTCTTCATTGGTTTCTGCTAAGCCTGTTGCTGTTCCAGTTAGAGCTAATTCGCGTTCTTCCACCCCAACTGCTAGAGCCACGGTTTCAAAATCTGCCTCAAGGTCTTCAACACCAACTCATAGACCATCCACTACATCTAGTTCTAGCTCGTCTGCAGTTTCTGCTAGATCTTCATCAGTGCCAAAAAGAGCTCCCACTATGTCAAGAAATCTGTCTCCAACTGTGACATCCAGGCCAAGTTTGTCACGTGATGATTCGACTAAAAGGTCTTCTTCTGCATCCAGGGCGAGGCCAAGTTCTCCTCTTCTTCGACCATCGACTACTAACAATGCCACTGGTGAAATTTCGCGGTGTAAATCACACTCTTCTTCAAGAAGTAAAACCCCTACTGCTATTACAGCTCCGGGCAGTGGGAGCACTTCGGTTTCCAGGAGTAGAGGACACAGCGTTAATAAAGATGATGTGAATCCCGTAGTGGTGGGTACAAAGATGGTTGAAAGAGTTGTAAACATGAGAAAACTAGCTCCAGCCAAGCCAGACGCCTCCAAAAAGTCGTCGTATTCTCAGGAGAGTTCAGGCTTTGGGACATCCTTCTCCAAGAAGGCTCTCGACATGGCTCTGAGGCATATGGTAATACTCGCAACCTCCTTATGTTAGCATGCTCTTGAACTTCATAAAAGTGGCAAATATTGACATTACAATTCAGTCTAAGATGATCTGATTCCAAGAAAAGTAACCATATTGGCATTGGCCATCTTTTCACAGTACTCCTATTGTTTGCCAAATCTATCTCTTCGTATTTAAGTCCAGTTGATCATCTTCGTTTTCGTTTTACAACTCTTCTATAGGATATAAAACGCAGAACTCCTGGTAATTTGCGCCCAGTATCAACTGCCCCAATGAATGGCTCTAGTAAGAGTGAACCAGCAGGTCTTCTTGCCATGATCGAAAAATAGCGAGTTAGTTATAAATGTGGCTGCAAGGGAGAAGAGAGTCCCCACCCTCGGATCCAATAGATGAAGCTGAGAATCTTTTTTTTTTAAATGTTACTGGCTCTATTACATTGTAGTATCTGTTCATAATTGCTGAAAACTTTAGGTGTAAGGAGAATGAAGACATTGCATTTGGATTTATTTTCAAAGATCCCTTTGCAATAGCAATGGCAATCAAACTTGTATCTTTCTAGTTATAAGTTAATAGTCTGATCAACCTAAATGGGTTCCCTCATTCATCCATTTCTTGATTCGGTAGCCGGTAGGTGCAGTATTAGAAGTAGCCAAGTTCTGGGGTTAACAGTGTTGAAAATCCAAACACGACAAAATGTGGGATGGTAAGTATGATTACCAGAGAATTAGCGTCGGCGGCGGTGCTTTAGTGCGTGGTTGACCGCCGACAGTTGCCAGCAAACCTTAAAGTCTGCTATTTAATTTAAGTGCGTGCGGAGTATTTCCTTAAAAAGAGGGGCGGGAGGATATTGAGTCGGCAACGCGGTTACTTGTTTATATATGCCATGAAATTGGTGAGTCCCACTCGGAGTCGTCGGGACGCCGGCCGGAACTGCAAATATCCTAACGCGTTTTCTTACACTATATATATTGTTGTATCAAAATTTGTTCACATGGTAATGCCAAATCAATTTAAGAAATAATAAATAATTTAAATTTGAAAAAAAAGGAAAAAATGGTGTGTGTGTGTGTGTGTTTTTTTTAAAAAAAAAAATTTATGTGTAAATACTAAATAGAGTTTGGTAGGTCGGAGGAGGATCCCTCCGTTTCGACTCATTCTAGGGTCATTGACTTAGGCTTGAGAGTACCTGACTTCAACTATAATTACAACAATCATTATACTATAGATCATCATTCACCTTGCAAAGTAAACCACTAATATAAAGTTCGTTTGTAGTATATTAAATGTTCAGTTTTAGACTTTTAGTACATTGGATGTGATTTTTTGAAGGTTCATTATTTAATATACTAAAAAAAATGAATTTTCAATACATTAATAATGAACATTCAATATATGAAAATGAATTTTATTAATAATCTACATTGCAGTTTAGACCATGATCCATAATATAATTTGTTTGGTTTTTTAAGGAAAGTTGGCTATGCATGTAAGTCTAAATTTACCTAATTTGCAACGAACCAACTATGCATGCCTGGTAAGTATAAAATTCTTTTAAGGGAGGAAAAAGGCAAACAATTTAACATTTTTACAACAATACACACATTTTCTTCCCTCAATCTCTTCGTTACATTTTTACCTTGCACAATGTTCTTTCAAGTTTAGTTTATCTCACCTATGTGATTTGCAAGTTATTACATATAATTAAAATTTATTCAATACACATTTTTGAATAATGACGGTATAAAATTCTCACATAAAGAAAATATATAAAATAAAATAAAGGGGAAAAAGTCAGCGTAATTAGTTTACTTGCTAATATAAGATTCCGTTATGTACACTTCATTTCAAAGTGGATCACCCACTTACCATTATATATTTATATACATAGTAGCATACCTTATTCTCTGCCTTGATTGCCCTGTCATTCAATTGTATATTTGTATATATATAACATATTTAAATTGATTTTTTATTTTCTTATCACTTTTAACCGTCGTAACAGGCTTTGTCCACTGGGCCGACCTATCTTGTCCCTACTTAGGTAGGATGAATTTTGAAAATAGCAGTCCGCCAGGGAATGAACTTTTTTTACCCGTCCCGCACTCTCGCATAGGCCTGCGAACTGGATGACTTTGACCCGCTAGTCTGTATTGACAGCTTTACTTTAAGTGAATAAGAACAAGCTAAGTAACCAAGGCATCACTTTGGGCCTCGCATTTGAACTCTTGCATGCCTAAGCTACTGTCCTCAATGGCGGAGCCACAATGGGGGCAGTGCCCCCACTTCCCCACCCCATTCTATTTATATATATTGTATGTATAGAACTCTTTTATATACATAGTTAACTTATACTCCGTAAATATTTAAATTACATAATATAAACAAAGGATGAATTATTTAGGTGGTAAGATATTTTGTTTTTTTCTTAAATAATGTTATGGGGTCGAATCCTACCCGCATGAATTTATATTCAGATTATTTTGAATTGATTTTTTTTTTATTGTAACATTGTGTTTTATAAATCTCATTTTAATATTAATACTGATATGAGTGTTTTATAATATGTTTTCTATTCAAATTATCTAATTAACTATATTTCATATTTTGTTTTGAATATTTTTATTATCTCATTTTAATATATTTTAATTTTTCATCTTAATTAACAATATTTATGACTCGTCCTCTAAATATTTTTTTCAATATATATCTTATTAATTTTTAATCTTTCACCCCAACTAACGAAAATTTCTGGATCCGTCCCTGAGTATCCCGAACCAACCTACTCCATATGGTAACATTGCATGTTGGTAGTTGGATACATGTATGTCCATTTAACATTACTCAAACCTCAACTTGATTACTAATATCACTATCCCATACCTGCCCTGGATCTATCATCTATATATTAGCACACTACCTTTCAAGTACTCCAACCAGTCCCAAAATCCCTTTCAAATATTTAAACAAAAATAAATAAATAAAAGCACTTTCAATTTTTTAAAATAATTATTTTATATTTATAACTTTTACATTGCTAATTCATTATTATACATAACTAAATATTACAAAAACAAATTTATTTTAACTTATCACAATTATACACTATAATAATAAAAAAAAAATAATAAAATAATGCTAAGTACATTGTGCTCAATTGGCATATCTATAACTCTCCTTAAGAGAACGTATATTGAACAGATACTACACTCTAATAAAGTTGATGATACTCAAAAAAATAATGAAGGAAAACTTAGTCATTTTTCTTGTTTTTTCCTTTCCCAGTTGTGCCGAATTAGAATTTTTAGGTGGATAGATGATGTGGGGACTGTAATTTAGCATGTCAAAGAAAGAATTATGTTGGAAACGAAATGTAATTACACTCTACCAAACAACTTATAAAAACTTTTGAAAAAAAAAATTAAATTTGTACATAATACCATAAGAACGATGTCCCCACATACTCGTCAGAAGAAACTTTATGTTTAATTTATATAGGATATTATGAAGACAATATCTCCACATACAAATTTGAGTAAGCTTTAAGATTGTACCGAACACGGTCCCCAAAGTACCCAATACAAACTTAAAACATTTCTCATTTACTTTTAAATAACGGTACTTTATATTTGGTAAATTGGAATTATCCCATCTGTGCTATAATACGAAAAGTAGGCAGTTAATTTTCTTGGCATCCAGGACATAACAGTACAACCAAAACATTGTTGAAAATATTTGAAGCTAAGGAATGTAATAGTCCACCACCCTAATAACGTCTTTATTGTGGATTACCAAAATATGGGTAAATTTAAGGGAAGTTGTAATTTATGCTTCTCCATAATATGTCAATTGTCAATGTCATTCTTAAATTATTAGTGTGTGTAAATGTTACCTCTTAATTTTCGAAACGGTATATATAGTGCCATCCAGTAGTGTAAATGTTGTCCCTCAATTTCAAAACGGTACATATATTGCCCCTCCCATACCATATGGAAGGGGCAATATATGTATCGTTTTAAATTGAGAGGCAATATTTACACCACTAATAATTCAAAAGTGACATTGATAATTGACATATATACAGGCCAGGCCGGGTATAAATTACAATTTTTCCTAAATTTAATTTACCTTGCTAGACATGATGTGTAATTGTCTATTCTACCATATAGGTAATAGGTTGACAAATTATATTAAAGCAAGGTAATTGGAATTTTTTTTTTTTAAAGGATTTTTTTGGTGACATAGAAAATTAGAAAAGAGAGGATAGCAGAGATTTTTGATTTTTTTTTTCTGTTAATTAAAAAAAAAAAAAAAAAAAGAAGAAGAAGAAGAAGAAAGAAGAAGAAGAAGAAGAAGAAGAAAGAAGAAAGAAGAAAGAAGAAGAAGAAGAAAGACAAGTCAATATGAGTCATGAGTGTGACTTAGCTTGCATGCCTAGCGGCTGGTGCTTCTCACGCTGGACGCATCATGGTGATCGCCAGTTGATTTTCTTTTTCGTTATTTTATTTTTATAATTGTATTGAGCTAATAATCTATTAATACATGAATACAAATAGGAATACAAATTTAGGGTGTGTTTGGTTGATGAGTTTTGCCCATAGGAATGTATAAGAAAGTGATTGTTATTATTTTTTTTTTTGAATACTATTGACCTTGTTACATTGTAGTATCTGTTCATATACTTTCTCAACCTACTGAAGCCCAACGAGTCAATACCGCCTCCACTGAGGCTCAAACCCATGACCCTCCCACTTGGGAGAGTCACTTCATGCCGCTTGACCACAAGGTCTTTGGCTGATTGTTATTATTTGATTGATAGGTTTTTATAACACTATTATAGGTTCTGAATACTCCCATCAATTAAAAAAGTTCATACCCAAATAAAATAAGGGTTTCATTTCCTTATTCATTCTCAAGCACTACTATTAGTAACCATTTCCATTCCATCCTACTACCAAACATGTTAAATACTTTTACCAAAACTCATTATCATTACACCAAAGTTTGATACTCATTTCGATTCCAATTCCGATTCTCATGTGCGAACCAAACACACCCTTACTCTGATGTGAATTGACCTAATACGATTTAGAGCATCCTTATCCGTGACAATATTAGAAGGGAGAATGTAAGAAGTGATTAGGAAAGAGAATGTGGTAGAGGAGAGAAAAAAACAAAACTATAATTTTATATATATAAATATATTATATATATATATAATATATATTATATATATATATATATATATATAGTTAGGCGCGCCTGACGCGCCCGCTGGGTGCACTTGTGACAGTCACGATGGCTGTCACGTTTGGTTACATTTCTAACTGGTCCCACAATGCTCCCATTCCCAACTCTTGCAGATGTTTCCCAAATTTCTCTCTCCACTCCCTCTCTCATCCATGTCAACATTAAATATATTAATAGGCTGGTTGGTCCACGGAATAAGCCTGGAATGACATAGCATTCTCAGTAATAGGTCTATTTCTCTATTTGGTAATCACTTGTATTCCCAAGAACATTGTTCCCGGGAATGACCCTATTTCCCCTTGCAAGGGGGAATAGAGATTCCGGCCCCCTAGTATTAGGTTATTCTTGAGTTCTCAGGAATAGTTTAATGTTTCTATTTTCTATTTTCTATTTTACCCCAATTAAATTTATTTCTTATTTCACCACCACCATCGTTACCGCCGTCGTCGCCACCACTACAACCACAACCACAGCACCACCATCATCGTCACCACCACCACCACCACCACCATCGCCACCACCCACCACCACAACCACCATCGCCAACATCACATATTTTTATAAAGGTATTTATATCTTTTAAAACATATTTCATTTCTATTCCTTAAATCAACCAAACACTGTAATATAATTCATAAAGTCTATTTCTTCCGAGAACCAAACAATATAATACAATTCATATTCTATTCCTTATGGAATAGCATTCCTATTACCTCAAAATTCATTCTGTGAACCAGACATGCTGTAAAGTAATGCATTCTCCAATCTCCACACTTGCTTCCCTAGTGTGAATGCTCTTACTTCACCCATTATTTAAAAAAAAAATTTATCCTAAATAGTAATTATACTAATTGTGGAATGGTTGCCCGCACGCTTCCGAAACCATATCATCTAAGAGCTTTTTTACATTGATCGCTATTTGCATGGTTGGCTGCTTCCAAAACCCAGACTCCTAAAATATGGATCACGGATTCACGGGAAGATAGTGCCATGGTGGGAATTGGCACCACCCCCCCCAAAAAAAAAGAATTAAATAATAAAAAAAATTTCCTGGGTAACAAAAACTGCGCACCAATCGAACAGTGGAAAAGGGATATTTAGGCATAGGTGTTCTATCCTGCCTACATTTATGTGCGTCATAAAAATTGAGGTACCCATTACCCAAAAATGCAGAAAATGCAGAAAAACAGTCTCTATCATCTGTTGCTGTTCCTCCCTGTCTACTTTATTGCCCAATCTTCAAATATCAAATTCGCAAACTACCCGTTTCAGAAGAAAACCAATCACTCTTCCTGTCTTCTTCCTATTCATCATTTACTAGCTTTTTAGTACAACACTTCTCCCCCTCAACGTGCCTGGCCGCCTCCCTCATAAATCTCTCTCCCATAATGTTTTTCTCTCAGTTTTAGTTACCATCCACATATACACACGATTGCCCATGGTTAGTTGAATGTAAGGTTTATTTGTATTGATAACTAATTTTTTCCTTTTTCTATTCTTGGGTTCTTATGAGCTGGGTCCTGTGTTTGATTTGCAGCTATATGATCAAAGGATCAGCTTTTCTTGGATGATTATAAGATCAAATGGCTTTTAGTTGCTTTAGAGCTTTTGAATCCTGTAAAGACCATATAGAGGAACATGCACAAGGTGAGAAGGTTTTTAATTTTATGATTTTCTTTTCTGCCATAGCCCGTATAAATTCTTTCTCCATCATTGGTTCATCAAAATTTAGTGTCTGGTCGGCATTTTTTACTCAAAAATTTGAGTTCCCTGGCCAAATTCGTACTGGCACTCTGGGCAGTGATAAAAAGAGTGGAAACTTTATATTGGAGTGCATAATTTCTAATTTCTTCTTCTGTCTGTAATCTGTATTGTGTTGAACATTAGAGGTTGTTGCCATCAACGTGAAGCTAATTCCCTATAACTCTATTAGTCAGCAACCCAGCATTTTCATCCATCAAACAAGATAGGAGGAGGTGGTTTTGGAGTTGTCTACAAGGTAAAAGACTAATTTTTGTACTAACAATCTTGAAAGAATGGAAAATTTTATATGAGCTGATGTCTAGCCGACACAAAGGCGAAATTCCCTCGCCCCAGGCCACCACAGACCCGACAGGATAGTGGATGAGTAAATCACGCGGCTCATTAGCTGGGAGGACCAGTACTTGGTACCCACCACATTGAGTGTTGTGTCCTTGCTAATCTTCAACCTTCTTGTTGTGTTTTTTGTTTTCCTTGAATGTTTTTTATTCTGTTTTGATAGTTAGCTAACTATGGCATGTATGTCTGCAGGGGATTTAAGGAATGGAACTCCTGTTGCCATCAAATGCCTGTCTGCCGAGTCGAAGCAAGGGACCAATGAATTCTTGACTGAAATTAATATGATTTCTAATATCCAACATCCCAATCTTGTTCAGCTGGTTGGTTGTTGCGTCGAGGGCAGTGAAAGAATTTGATCTATGAATATATGGAGAACAATAGCATTGCCAGTGCTTTGCTTAGTACGTTCTGAAAACTCGAGTGCTTTAATCATTATATGTTTGCAAGTAGTCTAATCTGTGGAAGATCTGCAATATGTTCATATCATTTTAATTTAGACAGGCAATTTTGTGATGCAAAGAATTCGGCTTCCTTTTGGATCTTTGTCTTGTTCTTATTTCTTCGATGAAGAGAATGCTTAGCTAATGGTCTGACAATCTTATATGTAAACTGTCATTTTAGGTTCTAAAGGAAAACGCATTGTTTTGGATTGGTCGAAGAGGGCTGCTATATGTTTGGAACAGCGTCTGGCCTAGCGTTTCTTCACGAAGAAGCTGAACCAACATTGTCCATAGAGATATAAAGGCTAGTAATGTTCTTCTTGACGGTAATCTTCATCCAAAAATTGGAGATTTTGGTCTGGCAAAGCTTTTCCCCGACAATGTCACCCATGTCAGCACTCGAGTGGCAGGAACAGTGTGAGTGCTCATTGCATATGGAATTCGTTTTCATTACTTCAATACCTTAAACAAATATTCGTTATATCATTTCTTCTTGTTCACTTTCTGCAATCCTTAGTTCGGTTATTTGGTATTGTGCACAATGCAGAGGATATCTTGCTCCCGAGTATGCCATGCAAGGGAAACTTACAAAGAAGGCCGATGTGTATAGTTTTGGAGTGCTTTTACTAGAAATCATTAGTGGGAGAAGTAGTAGCAAGTCGGCTTTTAGCGTGGATTTACTGATTCTACTGGAATGGTATGTTTCCAACTGCATAGATTTTATCTTTTTGGTTCTTTAGACTGCAATTTCTGAAAGATAAGCCTTTTCACAGACATGGAAGCTCAATGAAGAAGGCAGGTTCTGGAAATTGTTGACCAGAATTGACAGATTATCCAGAGGCTGAAGTAATGCGCTTCATTAAAGTTGCACTCTTTTGTACCCAAGCAGCTTACCAGCAAAGGCCAAGCATGAAACAAGTGGTTGAGATGCTCTCTAAAGAGGTTCGTCTCAACGACAAAATCTTGACAAAACCGGGAGTTTATAGACTGCATAAATCTCAAAAGGCGGGTTTTGGGAGTCTGCAGACTTCGTCTTCCCATCTGAAGAAGGGCAATCAGTCTGTCAATCCTTTCGCAACATCAGCCCAGTTTGATAGCTTTCAGAGCGCAACACAAATGCTTCCAAGATAATGCTTCTTTCGCCTCTTCCTTTTCTGATCCCAAATATATTTTTCTTGGTGCTTTTTATTCTTTCTCCATGTAAATTTCCCTTTCACTAACCCATCGTGTAAAAAAAATAGTGGGAATCTCTTGTATTAGGAGTCCCGTTTAAGATAAAATAGTCATACTTGTAGTAGTTGGGAAGAAAAGAAGTTCCCCTTCTCTTGTTGAATTGCCATGGTTCACTGTATCAATGGCAATTGTATACTTGCTAACCCAGAATTCGAATAATATGCTTACGATTGTGTAGACATGACATTTCCCACTTTGTTTATATTCGATTTTACAGAAAACTAATGATATATATATATATATAGAAACATATGCATATACAATTTACATCTGCCAGGGTATAGGATGGCTACATTTTCTTGATATACACTGGCAAAATGTCAAGAAAGCAGAAGAGTTTACAGACAAGAAGATGGTCTTTCACTCTTTTTTGCACATATTGCTTCATCATATACAAAGTTTATCTTCCTGCAGACTTAGCGGGGGGAGGCACTGCACCAGTGCTTTGCCCGTTTCCAGGTTGGGGTTTGATCTGTAAAGACTTCATATGTGAAGGTGGGTTTTGTTTGAGCTTCACGAGTACATGGCGCATCCTAGAAAGCTCGGTTGGCTTCCCGGGCTTTGGCCCTTGGACTACAACAATGGAGGGCTGTTTCTTGTCCCGCCCCTTCTTACCTTTCTTCTCTATAGCCGGAACTTCACCAGGTATGAGCTCTGCAATTGCCTTCCAATAATTCTTACTAGCTTCATCATGGAACTTCTTTCTGCTGTTGAGGAACAACTGTAGAACCAAACAGATACTACATTATACAAAACAAACAATGGTCTTGTTTAATAAAGCTCATGATCAAACAAAACTAAACAAGTTTGGTTTTTTACCAAACAGACAGAGAATTATAGTTGCAGGTCCCTCACCTTCTCCTTGTCCCTGTTGGCAGCTCTATTGTTCTCACACCTAAGTATCCATTTCCTATTATACTCTGCTTTGTACTCCTCAGCTTCTTCCTTTATTATTTTCACCATTTCCTTCTCCATCTTCCCCTTCTCCTCAAGCCGAATGGCATTCTGTCTGCATAGTTTACCAAATGTACATCAAACTAACATGACAAAAGAACACATAACTTCATCTTCAACCCCAAAATTACCCACTTTTCATCAAACTAACAAGACAATAGAAGGGCTCTCATAGAAAGGGTACCCCAAACAAATTGGTCAGACTGTTAACTCAATAATTACTAGATAATAAATTTGACCCTCAACCAAAGCGACATATTGACCTTCTTAGTTTGAGTAGTGCTGGTCATATGCAACTAGTTTACTTCATTTCTAGCTAGGGTCACAAGGTTTAGTAACCATAAGGTTACAAGTCGACTCTCATCAAGAGTGACATATTGACCTTCTTGGTTTGAGTCATGTCAGTCATGAACAATCTAGGCTGATGTACTTTATTTGTCAGCTAAGATTTCAAGGTGAAATTTATCCGGTAGTGACTGCAAGTTTTCCTCGACATCCAGAAAAACAAGACAATAGAATCATTAAACCATGTTAGTGTATAGATTGGTTGTATTATTATTGTATTAAAAGAAAAGAAAACTATATGAATATAATCAAATACATGGTTTGCATGCATAGTGGAAGTGAAAATTGTATCTCACCGACGCCATTCCATCAAGGCAGACCTCTGAATAGCTTCCGGGGAAGGCAGAATCGGGCCGTTCAGGTTCCTCTCCGGCCAGAACGCATCGGAATCCGACGCCGGAGGCTGAGTTTCGGCAGTCGGCGAGTCTTCCTTCACCCGCGGCTCGCTATTAGCGTAGGCAGAGAAGGGATCGAAGTGGCGGTCACGCAACGGGTGATCCTCCGGTCGGAAATGGTGGCTTAGCCAGGCGGTGATCGGCGATGAAGTCCGCCACATGGTGCTCGGCGGCTCCTCGGACAACGGTCCGCGGTTTTAGTGCAGGAATCTCTGTTCGCTTTGTACTAGGAGAGCAAAGATACCACCTTTAGTCTTCTAAGCATAATATAGTGGTAATAATAAGGTGGAAAGTGGAAACGCTTCTGTAACGTGTTATTACGTGTCATGTTTTTTGCGGGTAAATCTTCAAAAATCAAACGTTAATTGCATTTAAGTAATATGATGTTTTCCCAATGTTGAATGTAAAAGGGAATTAATGCCATTGGGAAGACAAAGAATAATAAATAATTTGACACTTTGACAGTATAGTTAATACCTACTCACGATACTCGTGATCCAATAAAAAACAATAATAATTTAACATTAGGGAGTGAATGCATGAAGTTGGAGACATTTTGGTTACCATATTTTTCTTGAGTAGATCGACCTCCTTATCAATTTTGCTTTTCAAGATGATTGTCTTTGGTATGATTTTGAGTACCACCTATTAAAGTTAGGAAAACTTACCAAAAAAATTGTCTGTGAGTTACTAAGCTGAGGCGGGTTATTGTAAGCAAATACTAAAATTTTTTGGGGTTCCTCTCCTGGATTTCAAAAAAATTGACAATTGTGATTATTGGGATTCTATGGCTGCCATTAATAATATCAATTTTAGAGTACAGTTTAACTGGTTAATCAATTTAAAATAAATTGTGAGGTTTTACATGATTAGCTACGGCAAGAGTGCAAGGTTTGAATTCTATCTAGAATAAAAAGAATCTATGAAACAATCATGTAAGATTGTAAGGTGCTTGATACATGGTTAAAGTTGTGCTTCAATGGTGAGGCAAAGATTCTTTTTAGAGAATTTTGAATTTTTGATTATAACATATAATGTTGGCGCTCAAAAACAAATGTTACAGTGTTGGGGTTATGAGAAATGGGTTAAATCCAACAGCTCAACAACAAAGTGGATCAATGTCCATTTCTCATCAGCTCAATGAAAGGCCCAACTTGGAATCAAAATGGGTCAAAACAAGATTGTTGCCCTAGGGCCTAACTTCTACTCTTTTCTCAAATCTTTGATGCATACATTTTTTTTGGGCCTCACCTGATGAAAGTATCATATATTAATTGTCACATCATTAAATAAAAGTGAGTGGATAGAATTTAAGAGTACATGTAGTAAAACTCATATTATTTACTTTCATAAAACGTTATATTGAGGATTTGAATCATTGACCGGGGAAAAATGTCTTGTATAGTTGTGTAAGACTTAGTTGTAAGCTAGGTATTGTTGAATAACGTTTTTTAGATGAAGAAGGGAACATGTGATCACTATATATTTTGGGGTGTGAACTGAATTAATCCAGTTTTGTGATCTTAGTTTGTAAAGAATTATAGGGAAGGTAAATTAGTTTAGGTTTTCATTATTACGACTGATTTAAATTAAGAGACTAGTAATCCGCTTTATCGAGCAATTGAACTTGAAATCTTTTGGAATGACATATTTGGAAGTAATAGATTATTGAATAATCATTTCATAATTAAGTTCTTTACATAAAATTAAGAGTCTTGTGGATTATTTTTTTTTTTGTTTTTTCTGGAAAACAGTCTTGTAGATTACTTAAGAACCCAAAGTTGGCCATATTATAGATAATTTATTCCGATCCCCTTCATTATACTTTTCATCTATAATCTTATTCTATGGTTTTATGCTAGATTATGGTCTTAACTTTTCAGACCACGTATTAAATAATGTTTAGATGGATTAATTTGAAGATTAAAGATTGATGCATGCTCAATGTTGGGGATATGGGCCCAGAATAAAGTCAATTGGACTTCTTTTTTAAACGTCAACGTGGACTTTATTTTCACTAATTCGAAATTACAAATTTCTCAAAAAAAAAAAAAAAAGCTTGAAATATATTAATTCAAAACCCGTGAATCACACTTCTGTTAAAATCAATTCACTTCTTTTTTAGGGTATTACAAGCATTGAAACATCAAATTCCCATGATATGTTAAAGCAACTCTAATTAAATTGGTTGGGTAATTAATTTAGTAACTACTCCATGTTGTAAGTTTGACTTCATGTAGAAACTGCTGTCATGACACATGAAGTTGTTAAAATAGGTAAAAAGAAACAATTTTATTTATTTTAATATCTCACTTGAGAATTGAATTGTATTCGATCAATTACTAATAATTAATATATAAGACTCATGTCAAATTTACAATTCTTTTGTGATGTAATTATGACATGAATTCTTATCAATATGTAATACTTGAGCAACCTTAATTCGGATTTCATTTCATATTTGTTTTGTTTTTTTCTTTCAAATCTCCAAGGAAAAAAAAATCTTATAATATATAATTTTACAAGTCAAAATTATAAGTTTAATTTGTAACTAATATAGAATGTAGTCATGAACCCAGAAGGGAGGAATGATCATGGAGGATGATACCCACTTGCACCTATATATACTAAGCAAAGCTTTAAAATATGTCAAATTTTTGTGGACCATAAAGACCTAAACGCCATAAGTGTTCGGAAAAATAAATTAATTAATAAAAAAGGGTGATAGGTTATTCTAAAAAAAAAAAAAGGTGATAGGTTGGTAGGCACTCGAATGGGAAAAGGCATATAGACATTAGACAGCATGCACTCTTGCTCATTTAGTTGTCTGCACATATTTGCACTTTGTTCATCGTAACCACAAGAAAATATGATTTAAAAAAATAAATATAATAATTGTGGAGTTACGGAATCACCTTATGATATTATAATTTAAAATTATAAATTAGTATCACTTAGTTACAAATTGTCGATAAAAAATTACTCGTTCATATCTAAGTAAGAGAAAAAAAAAAAAGCATTAACTACGTACATTAATTAGTGTAACTGTATTTTTTTTTTATACCCATTTTCATCTTTTCTCCTATTTTTTATTCTTTGAATTTAAAAATCCCCTGAAAATGATAATTCATGATGTGCTTTGGTCCTACAAGGTAAAAAGGACATATATAATATTAAGGAAGACTTTGGTATTTTATATGTCGATTTTATTACACTAAAGGCGCAGTTGGTAGGGGTATCAAGGTGGGTCAAAGTATGTGGACCAATTCTAAACCGTCCTATAGTGAGACAAGTTAGAGTCTAGAAATTTTGGCCCGCACATGTTAGCGAGCTACGCGGGTTAGCCCACGCTGGCTTCTCAAAGAGAAAAAACAATATAATAAATATTAAATTAAAAAATAATATATATATATATATATATATATATATATATACATAATATATATATATACACATTAAAAATATAAAACAATTAAATATTTGATTTAATATTATTTAGGTTAAATTATTAGATATAGAATAATAGTATAATATTTTTAAAAAAAAATTATTGGAAGTTGGTCCATCGACTGACTAGTGGGGCCTGTGAGTCCACATGAGGCGGGCTAGGGTTGCATAATCCTAGGTCACGAACTTCGTGGCCGCCACAAAGGCATGTGCAGTAAATAAAAAGTCTGTAATGAACCAGTTCGGTCTGCATTGACACCCCTAATAGTTGGTGAATAATTTTAAAAGAAATTATTTTTAAAAATTATTTGATATAATCAAAATATCTTCTTCCTTTCTATTTTTTTTAGTAAAAAAATACCATAATATAAAGTATCTGAATAGGAAGTCGATACCGAAAGAATTTGTCACAATGTTAAATTGTTAATATATAAAAGGCATTCTTGATAGGGAAATTTGACATGCACAGTACTACAAAGTGCGGGGCAGCTGTGAGAGATAAAATACTCTAATTATTGTAGAATATATAGTCAATTATTCTATTCCCCCAACCAACACGAAACATACTTTTTTATTTAGATAAAGAAAGAAATATGATTCTAAGAGGATATTCCGTAATTGGGATTGGTCAAACTTTCTTTAAAAATTTAAAATGTAAAAAAAAATATTTTTACATTTGGTATGATTTTTTACTTAATAAAATTTGGATCAATAAAAATCTAATTTTATACTATCAAAAAAAGTAACAAATTCTATCCAGGTGATGTATGATTCTTTTTCTATGGTAATGAATCTACTAAATTTATTTAATTATGTATTTATAATTTTTGAATGCTATATTAAAATTTTATTATAAATATAAAAATTTGTCTCTCTCACCAGTACCAAAGATAACAACACTATTTATATATCAAAGAAATTTGTTTCTTTTCAACATTTTTTTTTATACATACGTATTGGTTTGTATTTGTATATTTTTGCTGCAAACTATCACTTTTTGGCATATGATTTATTAATGATGTTTTTAATGTTTAATTTGTATATAGCAATGGTATATTATATATCAAAAAAATCCTAATAAAGCATAAACAAATCAAATTATTAATTTATTTTTTTTTAGGTAATTTAATTCTTATTTTTTAGATTAACATCAAACATGTTAATTAATTTTTCATTCGGAATTATTCCCCTCAAATACATTTCTTAGGAATATTTCTCAATAATTTAATTGATGAAAAAGTATTCAACACTCTCTAATTATCACAAGAGAAATATATAAGCACAATTTCTTGATTTCTTTGGGTCCCTCTATAAATTAAACCTAAATTGCAAAAAAAAAAAAAGTTTATATATAAATATTAAAAAGTTGACCAAGAAAAATAGTTGTGGTCGTAAAAAGAAACCTTCAAGTAACTTCACATTAAACATTTTAAATTAGAAACTGCACATGTTATGCTCATATTTTGAAGTTTTCAACATTAATTTCCGTATACACAAAAAAAAAAAAAAAAAAAAAAAAAAAAAAAACCATTAATTCCCGTGTGGTCCGTTTGAACATTATTATAGATATTTAATTTGATTATTTGAATTGAGACATTAAATACATTGCAATCTTACT